>KQ085893.1:0-297584 GCA_001020605.1 Schizopora paradoxa
GTTCAAGTCAGCTTCTTCGGAATGGGGAGCCTTTACCAAGAACATTCCTCTCGCCGGTTCGAACTTTTTCTGTCGCAGTCGTCAACTACTTGACCTCTCGAATAGATACTAAGAGGAAGAACGAAAGAACTCGTGCAAAGCCCAAACAGTTGCAGCACATAGAGCGAATGCCTCGTGAAGAAAGGAATGCCGCGGCCCAACAACATCGCTGGGAGAAGGAACCTGGCATGATGGATATTATAAATGTACGACGATCATCAACCTTTTTGCGTACTCTTTCTAAATGTTAGGACACAGGTGCTGGATTCCCTACATAACGTACGTACCACGACGCTCACGGCCCAACAGAAACGACTCACATATGATCGCAGGCAATTGTTGACAACATCGCGAACAAGTCGAAGGAAGTAAGGAGTGATATTCGAGCTGCGCGAGATGCCTTGCTTGGCGAAGCCGCCTCCGACTTGTTCTGCCTGAGGGAAGAAAGGTATGAGGCACTTCGATTAGTGTACACGTCTTGCGCTCATGGCATCGGCTAAACCCAGCATCGCTCACCTCAATAATTTGTTCGCCATCGAAACGGAATACGCGAACTTCAGTCGAAACTTGGCCAACGGCTATGAAAGCGCACTTGGAACGAACCGCAACATCTGCGACTTCATCCAGCAAGCAGTTGGAATTCACGACCACGGTTCCATTTCGAAGAAAATGAACTTCAAACCGCGCCTTCCCAAGTCTTTCGCCAAATGGACGCAGTAGAATGGGGACGAACGTGTTCACGGACGAAACGGTCCTTTCTTTTCTCGTGGTCACTCGTCTTCAATCCACATGTATAGTACACCTCCCTAAGATCAATGCAAGTCGAAGTGACCTATACGAGCATCTTGAGTGACAATCCGTGAACGAACATACATGTGTAGACACTGCTGCCGTGAGGATTCGTGTGTGGTCGGTGTGTCTGTGAGAGAGAAGGTAAGCGACGTGTCGGGTTGTTGAATGGCTTCCTTCTTGACGGCAGCCAATGGTCGCCTCCTTCACATTATTTCCGGGCGTTCATGTGCTCGCCCGACGGCCTTCAACGCATGGTCGAAGGCAATTGCGCAGGCAAGGTCTGCCTCGACTTTGGCGGCAAAGTCCCAATTGACTGGTTTGAAAGGCGGTCTGCCAAATCTGGTACGAATCCAAGCCTGCATTCCATCGAAACCACGGCTCACATCTTCTCTATAAGATTACCCGTCCATCATCCATTCCTCGGAAACCTCTTCGTCTTGACCACATTGCTAGGAGACCTTATTGCTTTCATTCGACCAACATGGCCGCGGCTGCAGTATCTCCCTCCTCCGTTTCACCAGACGAGCATCGATTGCCACTTGACGTCAAACCCGTCCACTATGACTTGACTATTCGAACGGATCTCGAGAAATTGGAATTCGATGGATGGGCTGCGATCAAGTGCGTTTCAAATAATGCGATGTGCCCATTAGATCTCACTGATTCTCGTAAAATAGACTGAACGTTCAGAAGGAGACAACGAAGTTGGTCTTTCACTCGTCAGGCCTCGAAATTTCGGACATCGTCTTGCACAACCAATCGGCCAATGTCACGGAGAAGCCAACATCGCAATCTCTGGACCCAGCCACTGAAAGAGCGATCGTCGAATTCCCCTCTTCACTCCAAGGAGGATCCACCGTGGTGTTGCAACTCAAGTTCCAAGGTCCTCTCACTGCAGATATGATGGGATACTATAGATCATCTTGGAAGAATGAAGGGAAGGAAGAGTACTATTCGTTGACCCAATTCGAGGTGAGTATCAATATAAGTGTTTGGCTCATCCATAGTATGACGTCTTGAAAGCCCACAGCCGCGCGTCGTGGTTTCCCGTGCTGGGATGAACCTCTCTTGAAGGCAACATATTCGATCTCCTTAATCTCCCGATCAGACTCTGTCAATCTCAGTAACATGAATGCCGTCTCTGAAGAGGCTTATGCGAGCGGTACTTGTCAATCTTTCCGTGCATACACTCATAGGATGGTGACGGTTGCGTTTTTCAATATAGAAGACAAACCTGGCGACTGGAAGATCACTCGTTTTGCAAAGAGCCCTCCTGTAAGCCTCTATTTTATAGTGTGAAAGGACAACACAAAGACCGTTCCGTTAGATGTCGACATATCTGGTCGCTTATGCGAATGGGCCATTTGCTCACCTGGAAGACTCTTACGTGAGTCCCCTTAGCGGGACGAAGAGGCCTTTGCGCATCTACGGTACATTGATTTACTTCTCCATCTTGAGGCCGCTTGTGACCTATTTCTGTGACAGCGACCAAGGATAGTATCCATCAAGCACAATTTGCATTGGATATCAAGCGAAAGGTCCTGCCTCTTTACGAAAAGATGTTCGACATTGAATATCCGCTGCCGAAACTCGATACTCTCATTGTCAGTGAATTCCATAAGCCATCGTGGAGTATCATCCTTTGACAACTGTTTTTGTAGGCAAATGACTACGACGCCGGTAAGACAGTTTTTAATTAAGCACAGTGTATCGCTTCACCTCTTGATGTACTCAGGTGCTATGGAGAATTGGGTTAGTCGAATCTGTTTATAAAGGAGTGCAAACATTAACAGTGTATATTTATCAGGGTCTTATCACCGGCAGGACATCTTCATTCTGTCTTGATCCTACGAAGGTCGGAGTGGCTGCTCAGAAACGTGTCGCGTCGATACAAAGCCACGAGGTAGCACATATGTGGTTTGGAGATATCACGACTATGGCATGGTGGGACAACCTTTATCTCAACGAAGGTATTTCTTTTCTTTTCGTACGTTGCCTGGCGAGTGGTTGAATTCTCGTATCCTTCCAGGGTTTGCCACCTTGGTGAGTGCTTGAAGAATTTACGAGGAATTCTTTCTAAAGTGCGCCTGACAAGATGGGAGAAATTATGATGATCGGTGAGTTCATACAACGAATCATAGACCTAAACTTTCGTTGATAAGTCTCGTAGATAAGTAAGCTTGCAAGTTGCCCGTTCCCTGGCTTCCCCAGTACTGACTTCTTGCAGAATCTATCCCGAATGGAATGTTCATTCAGAATTCATCAACGACCACTTGAATCGAGCTCTCAGTTTGGATGCTAAGCTTTCATCCCATCCGATTGAGGTGGAATGCCCTGACGCGAATCAGATCAATCAAATCTTCGACTCCCTATCGTATTCTAAGGCCGCTTCCGGTACGTGCAAGCGTCTACATCGTCGAACGACATTGACGCGAGATTAGTCCTGAGGATGTTGGCGGCATATGTTGGCGAAGAAAAGTTCTTACATGGTGTTTCAATCTATTTGAAAGAGCACCTGTTTGGAAACAGTGTCAGCAGCGATTTATGGGATGGTATCAGCAAATCCGCGGGACATGATGTGACAACAATGATGAATACGTGGGTCTCAAAGGTAAATATCGCTACGTGGATCATATACAACCTTTAGCTGAAATGGATCGACGTCAGATGGGCTTCCCAGTTGTCACCGTGAAAGAGACGCCGAAATCCATAATCGTAAGACAGGATCGATTCCTCGAGACAGGCCACCCCGAGGAGAAGGACAATCAGACCATCTGGTCTGTGCCTTCTTTTCACCTACGATCTCTTTGCTGACAAATTGTGAAGGCAAATACCTTTGTTCCTTGCTCACGTCGGAGAAGGTGGAAAGCTTCAGGTCGACCGTTCGATCGTTCTTAACGAACGTGAAATGACGATCCCTTTGGATACTTCCAAACCATATAAGTTGAACTCTGATACATCTTCTGTTTGTATGTCACCATCATTATCGTCATGTCCTCCTCCTCAGCGTTAACCTTCTCTAGGTCGTGTGTTATACCCCCCGGAACGGCTGTCACAGATTGCGCAAGAGGCGGCGAAGAAAGATTCACTTTTCTCGCTGAATGATCGTATCGGTCTTGTGCACGATGTCTTTGCATTGGCAAAGGCAGGCCACGCCGAGATCAGTACTGCGTTAGACCTTGTCAATAACCTGAGGAAAGAGGAAGAAGAATGTATGTCAAAACTCTTACTCTTCTATTTAAAGGTATTGACCCTTTTAAGTCTTGGTATGGCAAGGCATGAGAGATAAGGTCAACGAACTTGTTGGAGTCTGGTGGGAAGACGACCATATCCATGACCTTTTCTGCCGTTTCCGAAGGGTATGTAGGACGACCATGAAAACACTGGGATACTTGATTTGACTTTTATTGATAGATGTACTCTCCGATCATTGCCAAGCTTGGATACGATTACAAGGATGATGAATCCCCCAGCATCAAGCAATTGAGAACACTGGCTGTGGGAGGAGCAGCAGCCGCTGGCGATCCGCCGTAATTCGTTTATTAGACTTCCCCGCTCTGAAAACAACTAATCCTTGTTCCAGGGTTGTGGCGGAGCTGCAGAAGAGGTTCAATCATATGTTAGCAACTGGGGATGATTCAGGTATAGCTTTAGACCTCGAAAGCGCCGTGTACACGACGGTAAGTACACACAGTTTAGAGCTTATACACCTAATGAATCAACCTTGGTGCCAGGTTGTCAAACACGGCGGCAAGAAAGAATACGACGCTGTGAAAGCAATCTTTGAAAATCCCCGGACGCCGACAACTCGCCAAGCAGCAGTGTAAGCGATTTGCGAAACCTATATTTTCTTTACGTGTTGATGTTATTTGACTAGTGGTGGTCTCTGCTATGCATCATCGCCAGAGCTTGTTGATCAGACATTCAAATATATCCTGACGGATGTTAAAGAGCAAGACTACTACATATTCTTCGCAAATCTCGCGTTCAACAGGAGCACGACAAGAAGAATGGTGTCGTTCTTGAAAGAACACTACGACGATGTAAGCCTGCGGATCATCTACACTTACATTTCTCTGACATCTCGATGCAGATTTATGAGCGCTTCTCCAAAAATACCCAACTGAACTTATTGATATCTGTAAGTATCATCGAATTGCTTTGCAAAGCCCAGGGTGTCTGACGCTGTACCTTAAGTATTCGTTCAAGAGGCTGGCTACCGAGGCAGATGCCAAAGACGTCGAAGAGTTCTTTAAGGTTCACTTTCCTTTCATCGGCTTTCCTATGAAAGTCCAACTCACCGTTTTCTTCAGGACAAGGACGTTTCGAAGTTCAATCTTGTCTTGCACCAAACATTAGACACCATTCGCTCCAATGCTGCGTTGATCGAGGTTCGTCGTCTACTTTCGAGTCAGTGGGCACATGTTGACCTATTCATCCCCTCTCCATTTGTAGAGGTCCACCGACGACGTTGTGCGATACTTGGAAAGCTGGGCACAGAATGCCAAGATGTGAACAACAATCTAGCGTACAAATGTCCTAATTCCCCGCTCAAGATCACAAGACATATCGCATCGCTTTATTCTCGAACTGTACGAAACCATGAGCGATGGTTAACAGGGAGGTATTAGAAAAGACAATACCTCTGTCTGATCCAGCATACCGGCCGTTTCTGCACGTTGCCTTTCTGATTCCTTGTCGAGCTCATCGTGCTGCTTCATCTCATTGTCTCGCGCCGTGTTGACGCGCAGCATATAAAAGCCTAATGCTGCTTGGCAAACGAGTTTGACAACGACTGATGGGGAGAGTATTTGTTAAAGGATTGACGATGTAAATGCTTCTAGCTCACAGCCAACCATCATTGCCTTCAAATAAGAAGTAAAGATATGTAACGAGCTTTGAGAAAAATACTGACTAACCTTAGTAGCCGTTGGAAATGTCGGCGTCTGCGTTTGTATTACGAACTGCGGTCCGACGATGTTTCCGACGCAGTCTATCCCAATCATGATGTGTTACTACTTTTTACTGCCGTCAAAATGGAGTAACGTACATGCGATGAATGTCAGAGCAGAAGCAATTTGCTTTTTTGTGTCTAGAAAACTAAAATTTCAAGCGGTTAAACGAGACGCAGACGACATGTACGAACATCCCGACATCTGTTTCAATTAAATAATCTGAATGTTAGCGTTGTGACTTTGCCTCGAAGAAAGAACATGCACGGACGTTCACAGAGATCATGTTCTTGAGAGCTTGAACATTAACGGGATATAAGAAAGATAAGACGATTTCGCCACGTACCAGAGCCAGGGAGAAGCTGACAGACTGGACGTTGTTCCACCTTGAAATCACATTTCGTTAATTACTGGTAAGTGCAGTATGTTTTCTAACGAACGCACCAAAAGGCAACGAGACGTAGCCACGTCTTGTTGGCCGGAAGATAAGCAAGGCAAGCGGCACCGATTAAACATGCAATATTCCCCGCGGTGCAAACCAGACTTCGAGCTAAGAATTCGATTTCCTTTCAGCTTGTCTATACACCCAATGAAAAATCGGCCTTACTGTTCGGTATGTATGATGCAACGTATCCACCGACTATAAGTCCGACGACCTGGAACAAGTTTCCTACGCAGTCCAGCAACGCCGTATTGGTTGTTGAGAACCCAAGGTTATTTATGAGCTCCGTCCTGAAATTATCACAATTAATCAGCAAACCAAGTTGGATAGAGTGAAACCGCTGTACGAAAAGTTGGATATTACTCCGTTACTGCAGAAATTCGTCAGTCACTGGGGGCCGAAAACATCTGCTTGTATACGTACGGTATCCCAGCCGCGAATATGGTAACGATGGTCAACCACATCTTAATGTCAATCAATGCATGCTTGACTTGGTAGAGCTTGAACTGCCCGTTCTTAATTCTAAGATGGGTACGGATTTAGCTCAGACGTTCCGTCCGATGATTGACGCTCCCTTACCCAACTTGATTTTGAGCGACTCGACGGGTCGCAAGCAGACGATCTTCACGGCTTAGAAATTGGGCTTCGACAGGAGAATCTGCAAGGAAGAAGTATATGACAAAGCCCCAAGCCGTTGTGATCGACCCTAGCTACACATAGTTTCGAATATGCTGTTAGGAGCGTCCAGATTCAAGGGATCGAATGCCTTACCACTACGAAAACCAGTTGCCACCTTTTTATGGGTCCGGAGTCGGTATCACCGCTTATCCCTGCACTCATGAGGGACCCAATGACGCCCGCCCAACCCAGAGCTGAATAAATAACATTCATCCGCAGGGGCGCCTCGCTTCTCGTCCACCAGTATCCCACCGCGAGCGTCAACCCGGGTGTGATAGGAGCTTCGAATATACCAAGAAAGTAACGTAGCACGGCTGCGGCAGCGAAGTTACGCGTAAAGCTGAAGGCAAGCACGGTTATTCCCCAGAGGACGGTGCAGACACCGATGATCTTGCCCGTGGAGAAACGCGCATATAGGTAGGAGGCGGGGAACTGTCCTGACATATATCCAAAGTAGAATATCGACGCAAGCCAGTTGAGCTGAGAACCGGTGAGGTCGAGGTCGTTGCGTATCCCAAATAAATTGGCGTAGTTGAGAGCTGTCTTGTCAAGAAACTGGAGGATCGAAGTGATGAACATGAGCGATAGGATATATAGGTCGATTTTACGAAGGATCCGTTTGTTGGCTTCAGGTGTCTGGCATTACAACGTAAAATATTGTTGAAATCTGGTTTATGAACGTAAGAAGACTAAGCTCACAAGTTCTAAGCCGGACTCTTTGCACTCCAGAAATTCTTGAAGGCCGACATTGAGCGCTAATTCCGTTGCGCTGTGTATGGTGGGCAAATGCGCTGGAACAGCCGGAACAGCCTCTACTTCGTTTAAAGAGGCTTTCTCGGAGCTGGAAATCCTGAGCTTCTCATCGACGTCGATCTGGGTGTTCACCGAAATTTCAGACATCTTTGAGGAAGAAGAGTACAAAGAGCTTCGACGTTACCTCAAATACGATATTTATGCACTATCTACTAGTACCCCAGTGCGAAAAATCGTGCTCTCATGACTTCAGCATGTGCCCGAATCATAGCTTCCTCTTGGGAGAGTGGATATAGATTCGATCTGTGAGATATAATTTTAGTACAAAAGTGCAGGTAGAGTCCGCGCATGAGAAAAAGTCAAACCACATGCCTGAATATGCAGTGCAAGCGCTGAGAGGCCATAGCTCATAAGTGGGTAACCCTTCAATATTCAATAGCACAGAGCGAATAGATAAATACCTTATAGCGTCAACCTCGTTTTCCCCGTCAACTTGGAGCGCTTCCGATATGTGCACCTTTGACGTCTCTTGCACGGGATGTTTCTGCTGGTTGAATCTTAATCGGGGTCGGCAGAAGGGATGGCGAACTCGAAGGGCCGAAAGAGAAAAAGACGAATCTCCCAGCGAAAAGAAGTCGACAGTCCCAACCTCGGATGAGTCAAAGCCTCAAGTGGACTTCAATAGCTATGAAGATGTCGAGTCTCCCAGCCCTCCTTCGTACCTAGAATTTCTGGAGGGGGAAGGAACTGATTCCGTTTATCGACCGGAAGTTCTTGAGACGATAACAAATACAATCGGCGATTTGTCCCAGGAACTACGAACTCTTAGTGTTGGGATACATGGTTAGTCCTTGCAAGTACTCAGAGGCCGTTGCTAACTGAGATATTACGCTTTGAAGATCATCCAGAGTTGGGCTTCGAAGAGAAGTAAATTTAGAAAAGAGAATGGTTTCAGCAAACGCTGATATTCGTTTGCAGGTACGCGCACGACAAGTTGACCGAATTTATGCGCGAGCATGGCTTTGAGGTCACACCGCACTACGCGTCGCTTGACACGGCATGGCGCGCCAAGTTCGTGCATGGGAAGGGCGGACGTGTGCTCGGCGTGAACTCTGAGATGGACGCGCTCCCTGGCGTAGGACACGCGTGTGGTCATAACCTGATTGCAGCTGGCGGCGTCGGGGTGGCTCTCGCTGTGAAGGCGGCGATGGTAAAGCACAACGTCAACGGGAAGATCATACTCCTTGGTACGCCCGCCGAGGAGGGCGGGGGAGGCAAAGTGCTGCTGATCCAGCGCGGCACGTACAAGGAGATGGACCTTTGTGTCATGTATGAGATTATTATTATGGATAATGGTGAAAAACAACTTATGAACGTCCACTCACGTATTATGATCAGGTCGCATCCCTCGACGGGCTCTCCTCGGTCCACCACGCTTGGATCAAGCCTGGCGCTGCAATCAATTTCGGTGGAGTATTTCGGGCACACGTACGCACACACACGATCGAATATTCGGTGATTATCACGTCCGCCTCTAACGACGCACATACATGTAGGGCCCATGCAGCCGCCGCACCTTGGGAAGGGCAAAATGCATTGGACGCGGCACACCTGGCTTATTCTGGCGTGAGTGTCCTTCGCCAGCAAATTAAGCCAGACCATCGCGTACACGGTGTCATCGAAGGGAAAGATTGGGCGCCCAACGGTGAGTTTCTGAAGGCCCGTCAGAGATTTCGAAAGACGTTGAAAGATTTGCAGTCATCCCGGACTATGCCAAGTTGAGGTAAGAAAATCAATCCACGCGGATTAATCAAGGGAAGTTGACGCAGACCTCTTTAGATATTATGTTAGGGCCCCTTCGTGGCAGGAAGTCGAGGCCTTGAGGGAAAGAGTCAAGAATTGTTTTGTGTAGGATTTTTTTCTCTCGGTTCATCACAAGAACTTTGAATGACGGCGATCTTCACACTTAGAGCGGCGGCAACTGCAACATCCTGTCGATATGAGATCCACGAGGGATTGCCTCACTACGACCTGAAACAAAATACTGGTCTCGGTACGCGCAGAGTGTCATGAAAGGACTACGGTTGATTGACCGGCCATAGGCGTTGGATACGCCGCCGCTGCGAAACAGGTCGGGTTGGAACTCGTTCCGGCAGAGGCGCGAGCATCCACGGATTTCGTGAGTACATTTGTGGAGATTCTCTTACACATATTCGTCCCGCTAATGCAGGATATAGGGAAACGTGACATATGGTCAGTGTTCATTCGCACTGGAGTGGTTGACACGTACTTGAGACAAATATAATGCCAGAACTTCCCTCACTGCACCCTCGATATGGTACGTAGACGAGTATCGCAGCATGCAAGGGCGCAGTTGTGCCTAACGATTTCTGCAGCTATTCCGACTGAACCCAATGGAGGTAACCACACGCCTCAATTCACAGCATCTGCACGGACAGTCGAAGCACACAAAGCAATGCTCGAGGTCGTCAAGGCGCTGAGTCTGACAGCATTTCGAGCGCTGGACGACGATGCTTTCTATGCGAAGGTGAAGTCAATTAAAAAGAAAGAACTCGTGTGGCTATTTACTCACCACCGAAGACAGGCCCGCGAAGCCTTCGAAAGGGAGAAGAGTGCTGAAAAAAATGAATGTCCCGCGTGAAGCTGTTCTTCTGTACATTAATCTGCCCTCGTCCTGTACGTATGCGATGTAATACGGTGCCAATGTAAAGCGAGAAAGAGAGCAGAAAGCGAGCAAATAAAAAATGGGCGGGCGACCCAAACACCTGAAGGCTTCCCTTTCCGGTTGCTGGCCACTCCCGCGTGTGCCATCACAAGGAGGACCGCCTCTCTCTCTTTCCTTTGCCCGTCGCGACTTCCTCACTTTCCCTCCTTCCCCCACCATCTCCTCTCCTCCTCGCTCGCAATGTCCTCCTCGACGCGTCCACCAGGCCGAAACTACGACGAGCACGGTCCTCTGCCATCGGGCTGGGAAGTCCGTGAGGCTCCCGGAGGCAGGCCATACTATGTCGACCATAATTCTCGTGGAACAACTTGGACTCGACCGCACATTGCAACCTCCTCTACTCCCCAACCTCGTCCCCAGCCCACTGCTGTCCAACCCCTCCAACCAGCGCCCGCAGGTAATCTGATGAGCAGGCGCATCCTCGTCGACGATCTCTTACAACCCTCGGGCACGGCGCAGCACCTCCAGCACGGGCACCCATCGGGATCGCTTCCGCAGACTCCTGGGAGCAACGCTGAGACACCTGCACGGCCAAACTCGACGTCGCCTACAACCCCCCGTAACACGACGTCTAATGGTCTACCTGCAGGCTGGGAGGAACGCTCGACACCCGCAGGGCGCCCATACTTCGTGGATCACAACACTCGCACAACGACATGGGTGGACCCTCGAACCCGCGTAGTTAACCAGATACCTTCAAACCTGGGCCCCCTCCCAGCAGGCTGGGAGATGCGGATGACTGCCACCTCCCGTGTCTACTTTGTTGACCACAACACAAGAACTACTACTTGGGACGACCCACGACTCCCGGGATCTTGCGGGGACGATGTGCCACAGTACAAACGCGACTTCCGAAGAAAGCTTGTCTACTTCAGAAGTCAACCGTCGATGCGAACTGCAGCTGGGACTTGCTCGGTCAAGGTTCGCCGGAATCATATCTTCGAGGATAGTTACTCGGAGATTATGCGTCAGTCTCCGAGCGAGCTGAAGAAACGATTCATGATAAGATTCGACGGCGAGGATGGTCTGGATTACGGTGGTCTCTCAAGGTAAGTCATCTATTCTGTTCTATCTTGATGCTTGCTGAAGCATTCGCTTAGGGAATACTTCTTCCTACTCTCTCACGAGATGTTCAATCCCTTCTACTGTCTCTTCGAATACTCGGCCCAGGACAACTACACATTACAAATAAATCCTGCGTCTGGCGTGAACCCGGAACATCTAAACTACTTCAAGTTTATCGGCCGTGTCATGGGCCTTGCGGTCTTCCATAGACGATTCTTGGACGCGTATTTCATCGTCAGCTTCTACAAGATGATTCTCAGGAGGAAGGTCACACTCACTGATCTGGAGAGCGTGGATGCAGAGCTCCATAGGGGATTAAAATGGATGCTGTCAGTCCCTTCTCTACTTTGCATATACTCCCTTTGGTCTTACTATTCTTAGGGAGAACGACATCACTGATGTACTGGACGAGACGTTCACCACGACGGTGGATCGCTTCGGCGAAATGATCACCATCGAATTGCGTCCCGACGGCGCGAACATCCCTGTTACAGAGGCCAACAAGGCCGAGTACGTCGACGCGGTGGCTGAGAATCGAATAGCCAGACGCGTGAAGGAGCAGTTCGACTCCTTCATGGTCGGCTTCAACGAGTTCATTCCACAGGAGCTCGTCTCCGTCTTCGATGAGCGAGAACTGGAACTCCTTATCGGGGGTATGTCCGAGATCGACGTGTACGTCCCTCTTCTCTCCTTTCCGATCGCTCTTCAGGCTCATCTGATCGTCGCCGCTTCACCCGTTTTTCAGGGACGACTGGAACAAGTTCACGGACTACCGTGGGTACGAGGTCAACGACGATGTTATCCAGTGGTTCTGGAAGATCCTGCGCTCGTGGCCTCCAGAGAAGAAGGCGCGATTGTTGCAGTTCGCTACGGGGACATCTCGCATCCCCGTAAATGGATTCAAGGATCTGCAGGGGTCTGATGGGCCTCGCAGATTTACGATCGAAAAATCTGGCGATCCGAATGGTCTGCCAAAGAGCCATACGTGCTTCAATCGCATCGACCTTCCACCCTATTCTGACTACCAAATCCTCGAGAAGAAATTGACTCTGGCAGTCGAGTACGTCCTATTCTTACACTTGATTTTCTTCGCCTGTTTCTGATGCAACCACCTTCAACAGAGAAACGGTCGGCTTCGCACAGGAATAAACCTCTTGCCCCCTCTATCATTATACACACTTGTACAAGAATCATCTTCTGTACTATCTCGCTGTTGTTTGATTACTTGTTTGATTACGCATGTTCCCATAGTCCCATTCTCTTATCTGTACTTCCATCTCATTCACCATATGTCGTTCTCTGGATAGCTATTAGTCACACACTTCCTGTACCATTCTTTGTATCTCCTCCCACTCCCACCTCTGGGCTCTCCCATTTATCTAGCACATCCTACATCTAGCTTGCATACAAACATACTATTATACATCCATTGCATCGAAGAATCGAAAGAAGAAAATAAAGAAAAGAGCAATAAGTTAAGAATAAATATATGCCGAGTCCGGGCGGAAGTTCATGATGTTCAATCATACTCGATCATCCATGGTATCGGAACGCGCTGTCGAAGGTCCAGCTCTGCCATGTCGTCGTCTCAGTGCCAACCAAAGATCCGTTTTACCATCCTCTGAGCCACCCCCTTGCGACCGCACAGGGCGACCGCCAAGCGGTGGAAGCAGTCGTGAACGTACACCAAGTCTCGTCTCTCCAAAATTCGACTCGCTTCGGACCTCTTGCCTATCTTTGTCGTCTTCCCCTGGACTGTCCGGGCGCGTGCTCTTCCCGGAAGTGAGGGATGGAGCTGAGGGGGCAGATCGTGACGATTGCAATGCGCCCGACAGAACGGACGAGTAAGGTAGTGGTTTGCGAGGCGCTCCGCTCGGGAGGCGGAGGTATCTTGCGCGTGCGACGGCCTTGAGTGCTATCTTGGTGCGGTGCGCTTGCACCCATTTGTCAATTACTCGAGCTTAAGTGGGAAATTAAAATAGGCAAATTGTAATGTCGCTTGCAAGACGATGTACTCACATAAGAGTTTCTTCCTGTCGAATTTGCGGGCCTTCTTAGCTTGCAGGGCCATTGGCATGACGTCTCGCCAAACCCGCCAGTATTTTGCCTTCAGCCGGGTATTGTAGAAACGAATCGCAGGAGTGGACTGCACAGAAACATGTTCAGCAGAATAATTGTCGAATTTAAGGATGGACCCACCATCGTTCTCTGGTTCCATATCATAAACGCACGATAGAGTGTGTTCTTATCTTGCTGAATTCGGAATGCTTTTTCCTATTGCGCAATAGTTTGAGTTCTAATTCGTCAAGATTCAACTGAGGGAACATACCAATGGCTTCAGTCTCAAAGCTTGCAACTTTTCTCTCCACGTATCCCAAGCGGTCGCCAAACGTATGAGACGTGCTTCCTCTTCTCGTTCGGCCAGAATCAACCGACGTTCCCGTTTGGCCTTGGCCAGCACAAGCCAACTATGGAACGCCCGACGCAAGAGTTCTGTTCAAGAGGATCAATGCAATGTCCTCGACTAAGATGTAGTTCATTTACCTTCATTCTTGACATAAAGGTGACTCTGCATTAGACCAATCAGGTCCGTACATTCCTTGTGCGCCGACTGCCATCTTCCCAGATATTTCCTGTGCGTTTAATTTGGATGAAAAAGGGAGACTCTAAGCATAGTTTGACTGAAAAGGACTGACCGAACAATATCCAGGTCGCGTTTTTCGTTGGTTTCGAGCTCACGAAGCTTTAAGAATACGACGTGTTCTGTCCATTTCTGAAGCGCTTCTTGTTTTAATCTCTACACCTTTCGTCAGTAAAGATAAGAAATCGTCCCAATAGCACACTTACTTGGTTGATTAGCGCTTCTACTTTCTTCTGCGCGAAGCGATGGTACTGGGCGCGTGCCGTGGCAGCTCGCCACACTGTTGCTCAACGTCAATTCGAAGTACAAACGGCATAGAATGTGACCTACTGTCAAAGTATTTGCGCATAGCCTTCTTTTGAATGATTTTCACCCGCATGTTTTCCACCCATTTATCCCAGGATTTCCGCATGACCAGATATCTTCTCGCTATTCTTGCTTGCTTGATCGTCCGAATGTATTGACGCAGCCTGATCCTCCAGAAAGTAAGCATTCGACTCTGCAGGTGCTCATCGTAGTACTGCTGCGCAAGGCTCGACAATTTATGGCGGTTGAGAAGAGTCTGCCGCCAGTGGGACATCGCAGAATGTTGGACAATGAGATTTGTTTGACCTGCAAATTCAAGGGCCTTGTCTATTCGGACGGCACGGCAAGTTTATGAGAAGGGTATTCATCGGAAAGCAATCCCGACGTACTTTGAAGAACATTGAGGTCTTTGATGCGAGTCCTCCAAATTTGCCATGCATCTTGAATTCGACGTACGCTCGTTGCTCGCTCTAATAAGAGACCACGTTCCTTGGTTAGCCAGACGCGCATGACTGCTCGAACCAGTACTGCGTCTTGACGAGCTTTGTATTTGTCCGCTTTCTCGTTCAAAGACTGTAGCCTGCTTGTCAAAACCCGTTCTCATAAGTGTCAACAACAGTAAAAGAAACGTACCCGTGACTTTTGAAGTCTTTTCCTCCATTGTACGAAGAATATATTTTTCAAGTTATGGTCGTGGCGAGTCTGGAGCTCGTGTACCTCGTTCCTGAAAGAAAATAAACCTTGTACTCGAATATCGAAAGTAAAGGAAGCGCACAAACTATCCCTCCATTTTGTCCATGCAGAAGAGACTATTCTCATTGTCACGAGATTGATGACTTGTTTCTCCTTGCGGTACAGAGCGATTTTCGACCTCCAATAATCCAAAAGATCCGCAAGTTGCCTATGCTGGAAGTTCTGCTCCAGTTCAAGAGCATCGTGCTCGCGATCCTGAAGTAACATTCTGGATTCCTTCCAACGAGCCAGAAATCTTCTTTGTAGTTGTTGTTCGTACAAATTATCGGAAAGACGTATCTGGTAGGCACGTCGCCATTCCTAACGAAAAGGTCAACGAAACCGCCTCTACAATTTTGTGCTGCGTATACGTACCGACCAAAAACGTTCTTTCAGATTGTCGTCCACCATTTGCCTGACTTGCGCCATACGTTTCCTCATATCATCACGCCAAACCATCATCTTCTTTGTCTTCAACCTCTTCCGCCATTTCTTATAAAATGTCAGAAGTAGATAGAGTTCAAGCTGTTTAGTAGCCTGGTCGAAAAATTGATGTTTCGCAGCGGCTCGAGATCTCCACTTGTCCAGAGCGATGGAGCATAGGTATTTATCACGATTTTTGGATACCTCGGCATCTGTGCTCTGCAAAGACAGTTAACGCGAAACGTAATGAGATTGTATGGCAACGACACACTTTTATCCAACGCAGTCCATCCACCCATAAACGAAAATATCGTTCGAGAAGAATAATTTCTCTGAACCGATCAGCTTCCTTTTCGTCACGTTGAATTTTGATCTTTTTCCAGGTATCTTCATCGTGGGTTGGGTGAGAGGGCTTTGAGTTGTCGGCGGGTTTCGCAACTTGCACCGTCCGTTGACTATCGTCGTTCTTCACAGGGGATCCTCGTCGGACCAGCCTTGAAGTAGCTGCTGGAAGACGCGTTTCTTCGTGTCTATGAGAATGTGGCTTTTCAGCAGTCGGGACGTTGGCACCTTGACGGCCGTATTGAACCTTCTTCGCCTGGACTGGGAGGAATTCAGTGATGGAGGGCAGAGGTGGATAAGTCGAAGGGCCAGTTTGCAGGTGCAACGCGTTTCTTCCTCCTCCGGTGGCACGAATTGGGGCGGGTTGGACAAGAGTTGTGGGCGAATCCTCGGTCGCGCCGTCCTCAGTAGCGTCATCTTCTGTCTGAGTATTTTCGTCGTCCTCGCGATGGGAATGAACGGTGAACGAGTCCTTCTCCGAAGCGGCAGATTCGTCCTCCGGGTCGATGAACATATGTCTCGTCTGAGGAACATGACGCTCTGGAGATGCATTAAATCGCGATAAACGCGCGGTGTGTGTCGTTGTCGGCTTCGCCTTGACCGGTGTCTCCTCCTCTGCTTCTGTCTCTGCCTCACCTCCTACCTCCGACTGATCCACCAACTCATCATACCCGAGCTGCGCCTTCGCCGTCTCCCACCTGCTCCCCCAGTTCGGGCCCTTCACCACCCCAACCTTGAGCAGGATCTTGTAATACACGACGTCGTTCGTCGCGTCGAGTCCGTGCTCCTGCAGCACCGCGTTGTACGCCTTGAACATCGTTGGGAACGTCGTCGCGCTCGGCACGCGGCGGATGATCTCGTCGACGATGCGCACGTCGCGCGAGGAGAGACCGGAGAGGGCGGCGATGGCATTGGAGGTCGTGCTCGAGATGGTGCTGTCGAGCGCGTTCATCATCGACATCGAGTCTGTCGCTGTGGCAGCTGCTCCGCGTCCTGCCAGTGGAAGTGTCCTGGACGGCACCTTCGGGGAGGTGCGTGTCGGTTGGAAGAACGCCATTTATTTTGCGAGAGACAAGTTGCGCGTATTATCGCGAGCTAGCGTTCTTGCTATGCGCCATATGTTGAGAACTTACCACGTCGTCGTCGTCGACGGCCACAACGCGTGCATCGTGCACAACAACCCCGACGCGTCGTGGCCATGGCACATCCGAGTCTCCGGTTTGGGCAGTGCGACAACAAAATCCAATTTATAGCAATCCTCAAATACAATACCGATACATGTACATTGATAGTTCGATTGTAACGAAGTCCAGGCAAGTGGTGTGGCTAATTCTACAAAAATGCTGCAAATATAGTACGGGAAGAAATAAATTAGAAGTAAACCTGCAACGCCTTCGCGAGATGCGACTCCTGAGGACAGTACGGGCACTTGACGCGTCTATGAACCGTGATCAAATCATGTCGTATGGTGGGAAGAGAGAGGAAGTGAAGTTCTTACCCTTGAGGTTTGCAAAGCTTCTGGAGACTGTCCTTGGCGACGACATGCCCGCACTCCATCATCATGGGAGGGTTTGCATCTGTTGCCTGCTCTTTCGATACAGGACAGGCAAATATTGAATGATATCGATTCTCCGGAGGTAGCGGTATCTCAATCTAAGAATTGAAAAATTCATCAGGTTGTTCGTAAGGACAAGAGCAGGCACATACGGGTAGCTCATCTGTCTGACTCCACTCGCTCTTCCTCTCTCGCATCACCTTCCGCCCCTTCTCAATTCTGGCTAACGCTCCGCCTCCACCGATGTTGCAAACAACCCTCAGAGGAACCTGTCGGCTCATCCCAAGGCTAGCACAATATTCCGTAGCGAACATAGGCTCGAGTTCCATGTGCAAAGCGGGCGAGGCGAGATCCGCATACGGAGAGTGTTGAAGACGAGAGAGCGGAACATATGCAAGGCAGGCTAGAAGGCGATAGATGTCGTCTCCGTACTTGGTGACCATCGGGACCAATTTCTCTTGGGCATAGGCTAAGGCTGCCATTGAATTAGGAGGGCTTGAGGCTAGGAGTAGACGTATGAATTGCGATCGATGCAAGAAGAATTCGAGAGGAGACCCTCGCTCATTTAGGAATTCGCGCTTTCGCTCGCACCAGCTACATAAATGTGTGAATAATCGGGCAACCAACACCAGCAATGTCACAATAATATAAATGACCTTAAAGCCGGCTGGATGTCGCTTCTGCGGAGAGCAGTCAAGACAGTATGCAGTTCCACGAACTGCGTTCTCGACTCTTCCGGTATCTCGAAATGCGTCTCCTTTAAGAGTATGGAGTATCAAAATGAAGTTCCTGTGGTAAGCGAGGGATTCACACCTCAAAGAATGTCTCTGCTGTCGAGAACTGCCCAGTTCGCAGAAAGTGCAGAGCCACTGTTCTCAGAAGAGCTTCCTGTGAGGCCTCCGAAGTAAAGAGATGCGGGCTCTCTGGCACTGCACTTGTAAATTTCTGGCGATCGCCTAGTCAGAAAGCGAACAACGGTCCATGATACATGCTGCATGACGGACCTTGTCGAGAGCCTTTCCCACTTTCCCCAGGGTGCTATATATCTCTTTCTGCCGTTCATCGACCTCCTTCTTCCGCTCCTCTATAATCTTGCAGACATTGGCGACGTCTTCCTCCGAAGCAGTCCCCGCCTCCAGACGTTCCTTAACGTCCCTCAGCGATGCGAGAAGCCCGTCAAGCGACTCCTCGATTGAAGACGTGCTCTTCCCCTTCCCCGAAGTTGAAGCGAGTGGTGACCTCTGAACGTAAGAGCTGGCGCGAGATAAGTGAGTCAGATTTTCAAGCTTTGAGAGATCCTTGAGAGCGGCGTCCATCGTGGATTGTGCCTCTGCGGTCGTGTCGCCGTCAAGGAGGCAGCGGTGACTGTCGGTTGGAGACACGCGAGAGCCGAGCGCCAATAATACATCTCCGATCCCAATCGGCGTTAACTAAGTCCGATCAGAGTTTGTCCAACCATGAAATTTGCATGAAACCCATTGTCGCTCACAATCGCTAACCTCGATGCCGCAAGTTTCAACAAATTTCTCCATATATCTGGGTCACATATACTCAGGATCTTTTCAAAAAACTTGGACTTCCGGGACGAAGCGACGGGCTCGAATTCACGAAGCGAACTTGAATGGACCGTTTCTCGTCGCGTCGTTCAAGTTCAAGTTGTAATCCATTGAACGCCCTGGCTCCTGGACTAGAAACTTCGTGATTTACTGGATATCCTAGTCCGGCTCTGCTCTCAGGAAAATGGAGAGACGAGTTTGATTCGAGTCGTGCTATGTCGGGCCATTCGACGCTTGTGCGTTGTCGACAAAACGATTTGATCGTGACGAAGTACAATAGACCGTGACCTCGAGGCACTTGCAGGTGGGCCACAACGACGGTGAATCGTATAAAGGGGTCTCGCAAGTTGGCTCTTTCTCTCTCTTTTCCGTCCTACGGTCATCTCCGGTCTCCTCGATCACATTCCGTGCCAACCACAATCGTGATCTCCTTTCTACTCGTTGAGGAAACCCTCGCATTCCCGGTGGCCTTTTAAGGACGCTTGCAAGAAGAATAACTCAGTCGCGCACTTTTGCCGAAAACTTGAAATAGAGATATAACATGCCGAAACTCGAATCTGAACTCATCAATATTGGAATAGACGCAATATTCAAGGAGTCCCTGCTTCCCGTCAAGCCCGAACAGATCATGGAGGACCAAACCCTCTGGAAGGACCATCAATGGGTGAAGTGGCCGGCTCGAAACAGAGGGAACTCCAATGCCAAACACTTCGATGCTGTCGAGATGGAATGTTTTATCAAGGACATCGAGGAGGCGGCGGGGAGGGTAGATTCGACACTAATGGAGTCCAAACGTGGCCGCTCCTGGGCATCCGGATTCGTAGACAAGATAGTCAGAGACGAGAAGGACGAGCTGAAGATTCCGGATCTCGTCCTGCTGGACAAGCGCGTCAATTCGAAGGATGCGACGTGGAAGGATGTCATCAGCGTCATGAACGTCGTGGATGTAAGGCCACATCGGCCAGAAGAACGAAAGTTAGATGGGCTCTCTGCAAAATATGCCGAACAAATCTTCAAACTTCAACCCGGTCGCAGATTCGTTCTCACCATACTTGTTGTCAAAGACAAATTTCGATTCGAAATCTTTGATCGAACTGGGCCTTTACATTGCTCTGAGGAACCCAACATCCATTGCTCAATCTACTACGACGTAGTGCAAGCCATCCTCGGAACTCTTTTCCTCGATCTACAGGAGCTGGGCTTCGACGCGTCGGTATACGACAAGAAAGAATCCGGCATCGAGGGTACGTTTATGACGGTGGACAACGTGGAGTACCAGATCGAGACCATATATCATGAAAAGGAAATGTATGGGCGCGGTACGGTCTGTTACAAGGGAGTCAGTCAGGTGGATGGCTCGATCGTCGTCATCAAGGATCAATGGACAAATTTCACAACCGGGAACCGAGAAATGGAAATTCTCGAACACCTGAATAAAGGAGAGGAGTCGTCCGTATGTACTCCCGACGGAGTGCGGGTCATACCAAAGATTATTTCTGGTCATATTGTGACGTTCAAGACAACAAACATAGTATACAGAACCAATGACGAAGGCGAAGAAGAAGAGGTCGTGGAGATGAAAACCGTTCTCGATACCACCAAGTACTTCCGGCTGCGGAGCACGAATAAGAAAAAGCTCCTCTCCCACTGGCGACTGGTGATGGCACCATTCGCCTCTAAGATCCAGATGTTTCCCTCGTTGGAAGGATTCGTAACGATCTTCAAAGACATAGTTCACGGTAAGCCTATTCAACCTCGCCGCCTATTCGATACGTTACTTACTTGCTCCATTTAACGCAGCAATACGCATAGCGCATTCGAAAGGCGTTCTTCACCGAGATATCAGCCATCGCAATATTTTATGGTACGCTCACGAGGGTTTGCCGCGCGGGCTCCTCATCGATTACGATGGTGCTGTTTTCATCCATGAAAAACGTGAATCAACTGGTTGTGTGAGTCTTTCTCTTTAATGCCGTTAACTCAGACCACTCATCATTCATCCGTGTCTGTACTAGGGGACGCTACGGTATATGGCCTTGAATCGACTGACCGAACCTCGCATATATCCGGCTAGCTATTGCGAGGATTTGGAGTCCCTATTCTACGTCATGTGCTTCCTGACCACGACATATGACGGTCCCTGTGACACCCAGACAGTATTCCCCCTTGGTGGCGTGCAGCTAGATGATTTGGACACGGCGAATTGGAGCGACTGCAACGGAAAACCACTGGAGGTTTATTACGATTTCAAACTAAACTCGATGAAGAATTGCGAGGAGCGGGTGTTCGGTCACATCGCTCCCTTCTTCGAAATGTTCAAGATTTGCTTACGGCGTTATCACAAGCTGGTGTTTGGTCCCGATAACTATATTGTCAAGGCTTGGAATGAACAGTACAAGTCGACGCTTTTAATAATGCAGACACAAGTCAGAGCGTGGGGTGGATACGAGGACGAGAAGTTGCAACGGCGTATGAATGAACAGCTTCGAATCTGGGACCGACCCGATCCGCTTGTCTTCGATTCTCTTCTGGAGACATTCGATGACATGCTCGCAGAACTCGAGAGGTTGGACACTGCGAAGAAGGAAACAGCCGAGGAAACGCAGGTACAAGAAACGCTCGTCGACGAAAAAGCTCAAGTTGGGGACAGGAGCCCAGCTACTCCGGAGCCTCTCGAGACGGAACCTTCACCCCAAGCTCTTCTTCGTCGAGAGGAGGTCCCTCTATCGCCTAATCGGAGGAAGAGAAAGGTATCCGAGAACGATGAACTTGAGCCGTTGGTGTCCAAACGTATCAAAGCAACAGCAGTTCCTCTCCAACCTTCCATCGCTGCAAATGTCCTTGTGATTGAATCGAAGCAACTTAAGGACAAGCACTTCGACTCGAAAGAATTCGCTCAAGACGAAGACCATGCGACGGATAAACCTACTGGGGGATAATCGAGCCGCCGTTTGGACGCAACTTTTCATACTTATTAGCTATCTCCTGTACATTTTCCCTGTAACATTTCATGTCTTGCTTGTTCTTAGAATACTCACGCTGGGAAATGACAAAATAATCTCGCTCAAAATGTTCTGAAAGATCTACAGGCGCCAATACAAGCGCTGGACTTCATTGTGTGCGCATACTGTATAACCAGAATACGTCTCTGAGTCTGGCTTCAGCGCCGACATGCCTGAAAATAGACTGAGCCGCGTCGATGTAAAGGTATTGCATTGCCCTCGGGCACTTTGCGCTTCTCAGAATCAGTAAGACAACCCAGTGAAAGTCGAAATGAAGGCGATGTATCTAGGTGACACGCAGCAAATACAAGATCGTTGAGAGGCACTCACGCATACAAGTAACGCGTCAAGAACTCGATCTGTTACGACCTGCATAACTTACTAGAACAAGACACTATGTACGTACATTGTCGAGGCTGTATTATAATTTGTGTGCAGAAATTGCATTATGCATAATAACTGGAGCAGTATTGGAGGTATTTGTCGCGGGGCTGCAGTTGCAGGTCATTACGGGGTTCGGAAGAATACTCAGCGGCAGCGGCACAGAGGAAGGACGAGTACACTGGCAGAATATCGATTCATACAATCGGTCTGAAAGAAATTTCGCAAGTTATTCGATAATCGAAGACATTGAGTAGGAGAAAATGACGAACCGAGCTCGGTCAGGCATGTTCGAACGGCGATTCAAGTGGGTTCCTGCCCAACTCCGTATTATTGAAGCAAGTATCACTTTCATTAGCCCGAAGGGATTGTTTTCCCGGAAGCTGTCGGTACGATAGCCAAGAGAGAGATCGGTTCACTAAAGATGGCCTCGTGGTACCTGGGTGGATCTTCGAGTCGAGAGTCGCTGATTTTGAAACGCGTGTGTTTGTAGTGGGAGACGGAGGAGTCATAGAAGCAAGATTGACAGTCGGCAATACACCTTCATTTGGTGTTGGCAGCCAACGACTTTTTGCAAAAGAGCCGCCCCTGAAGTCAATCAAACGAGGGGCCTTGGGTACGACGGGAGTAGACATTCCACGTTCGGCCGGCGTAATGGGATTCATTGAAGATTTGGACCCCAAATCGAAGAGGCAGGAAGGGGAGAGACGGATATCCCCGTCTTCCGCGGACGATTGTTGCGCTTCGAGATATGTGTTTCGAGGTATCTGGACGTGGAAATCCAACTGGACACCGTCTCGAGCCTGCCGTCTCCGTGCAATCGACAGTGAGGTAAATGTATTGCACGGCGATGAAATAGTCATCTCCGAGAGCATAGATATCGAAAATTCGGGTTGGACTGGGCTCTGGAGTCCATCGATCGGAGAGTGTTGAATGCTTGCGGTGCCGCTATCATCGGAAAACTGCGAGTCTGGAGATGTCGGATAAGTGCCGCTTTCAATCACGTAATACGAGAGTGACTCACTAATAGAGCTTCCACAGGACTTCGGGGAAGACGCCAAAACATGTTCGTGGAAGTTTATATCCTTTGGCGAGGCATGAATAGAATCTTCAAACGGATAGGGACTTTTAGGCAAATGAGTGCGAGAGCGATTTTGTAGTTCTGAAAGGTCAAGTCAGAACAGGAGAACCTTAGAGGTTGTACTATGAGCTTTCGCGTACCTGACAGGAATGCGGCATGGATTACATCGGGCGCTATGAACTCTACTTGTTCATTGCCGCGTTGCCGCTTCAAATGACCGTCGGAGGGGATAGGTGCGGTTGTCTGTCGTTTGAGATTTGGTCTGTTTGAGTCGCAAACGACGAGTAGACTGGGTCTCTCTGATTTCATGGCGGGGGATGGACGTGTTGCGCGGCGGGAAGAGGAGGAGATGGTGGTGGCACGAGGAAAAGATGGTGTGTGCGTCTGTGTACGCGTCGTTATCGCCTGAAGGTGGCTGTGGAGACCCACATGCAAATGACGTCACGCGTCGGGTTTCCTAATTCAAAAAACCAATGCGAGTACTAGTGGTCTCGAAAGGAATAATAAGGGTAGAATTCTAGATTTCTCTGCCTTAGAGTACTAGTTTCAACCTTGCCCTCCCGAGGTAAAAAAAAAAGACTGAAAATCGAATATTTTCCGAGCAACTTCAAAAACGAGTTGGTGGCAGTGTTTGATGGGACCGTTGTCTTTGAGAACAAACAGAGCCAAACTTGCATGGAAATGCCGAGTTCTTCATGTTCTTTTGCCATCTTCACCTTCCAGGCTTTCTCCGCGATCCAGGAAATTATTCCCGAATGAAGAACTCAAAGAAACGGGAAGCATCATCTGACAATACAGAGGAGAAACGCGTTGCAAAGAAACCCAAATCGATTCCTTCGAAGAATGGAAAGCAGAAACCAAAACAAACGCCTGCAAACGCAGACGTTCCCGTCGCTGATGCAGGATCATCTAATAACGCAGCACGAAAACAGAGTGCGGAGACTTCAGAGACGCCGAACTCTATTCCAGTTGCATCCTCGAGCCGCGAAGTCATCACGACCGAAAATTCGGAACCAGAGCTACCAAAGGAGCGAGACGCGTCGGAGAGACAGGGAAGCAAAGTCAACAAGGGAAAGGCTAAGCAACAATCCAAGGATTTCAAAATACGAAAGCTCGAACCTCGCAGACCGTTTCCGACTGTACCAACGTCCGTTTCAGCGACTGGACCGCGTTCAGCACATGTTGAAGGAAAGAATTATATCTGCATCACGCGGCGAACGCAGCTCGGCGCATATTTACGTCGCTGTAAGGACCTTGTCCTCAAAGATGGGTGAGCAACTTTCATCCTTAATCCGTTATCGAATTATCTGTGCTCACTAGATGCAGGTACAAGACCATTCACTTACACGCCATGGGTGCTGCCATCACACACTTAGCGCGTCTCGCTGTTTCTCTTCCTACGATCCTGCCCTTTCCGAAGGACGAAATCCGGACAGAAATCCGCACGGGAACTGCAGAAGTTCACGATGAGATCATTCCAAATGACGAGGATGAAGATATATCTATGAGGAAAAGGGATAAATCCACATTGGCGGTCGTGATCATTATTGGAAACGGTGTTGATGAAAGTGGGAGGCAGCAGAAAGGGAAGAAAGGGGGGATGTCGGCTCAGAAGGCTTCTAGTCACAACGAGACTTCGGGAGACGGTAAATCTACAGCCAAGCCAAAGCAGGTCGTAATACAGGAGGCAGATCAAGAAGCTGACGATATGGTAATGTAAGATGCTCCTATCGTTCTTCGCATCAAGCGCTACGATACTAGCGAGCTACCTCGAGCTGTTATAGAACCTCATGCCACTGCTTTACGGAAATCCAATATGCATTCCTAGTAAGTCATGAAATCGTAATCTAAATAAGACCGTCTAAGTAATCTACGTTTCCTTTAGGAGGTTTTGGGGAAAGCGGCAAAATGGGTGGCTTGGAGGAAGGATATTGAGGGATGTAGTCTGAAATAATGGAGTCGAAATCTACTGGTGGTTGTACTGAATTATGAATTAGTGTATAGTCATGGATGGATATTAAAAAGTAAATACCTGGGGCTGGACGAGGTTTGGATGCTTGGATCAGACTCGCAACAATGAGTTTTCTCGTTGCAACACCATCAAGAACCTAGGTTCACATTAGCATGTCACTTTCGAATCAACAGAGAGAAGACTGACCAGAGTCTCTTTGGGTTTCGCCGTAGAGGATAACTTTTCAGGGAAGGGAGATTTGAATTCCTTGTATGTTCCAAATGGTGACTTGACTTTGCCCAGATGTGCGAGGACGTCTCCTTTCGTCAGCATGCCTCGTACACCGGTCCCTTTGATTTTATCTGCACTTGTTATTCCATTCTCCAATAACAAGCGGTGAACGGACGGGAATATGGGTTTGGATGAGTCTACATGTTCAGCGTGGGCGTGCTTCGGAGTGGTGGGTTGGGTTGATTCCGTCTTCGCTGGAGCAGGGGACGGGGAAGGTGGTTCAGAGGACTGTGACTCTTTCGGGGCTGAGAGCTGCTCTTCAGGCGCCTTAAGGTTCGAGATGTCGTCACCTTCCTCTGCGAGCAGTGCGATGACTTTTCCGACTGGGACGTTCTTTGCTCCGTCTCCAGTCTGTACGATTGAATAGAATGTCAGAGGCTTTGTTCAAATTGACGATACTTCAGCTACGCACAATAATGAGTCCAAGCACGCCATCCTCCGGAGCCTCGACGTCGATCGTCGCTTTGTCTGTTTCCTACGGAATAAACATGTCCAGACCATAATTTCTTACGAAGAACACGAAGCCACGCACGATCTCCAATAGCACATCCCCTGCAACGAAGGACTCGCCCTGCTTCTTCTTCCACGACGCAATACCACCCTCAGTCATAGTCGGCGACATCGCTGGCATTGTAAGGGTTGTCGTTGCATGGCGAACGCGACTACAGTGTAAAGCTTTGAATTGGTCAGGAAATATCCTTCTACATGGCTTGAACGCGCTCACATCGCTGTCTCCCAACAGACCTTGCACACGAGTTGGCCAGCGACCTCGCCCCCTTTCCTGCGAACTGCATGACCTCTGAGAGGACGTCGACCTTCTGAAGAGTTCAGGTGCAAGTTGCGAATAGACTTTTGAATGGGGAGACCGTTCCAACCCGAATTCACCGGATTTCTATGAGGAAGTTGTTTTCCACGATTAGACGCTGTGGGGGACCCTGAAAATGGCACGCATTGGAAATAGACTTGGCTCATCTGCCTGAGCCATCCATCCACGCCGTCCTTAACCTCCTACCTCCATCATCTTATCTCTTTCACCGCAGGAGCGCATTCAAAAGTATTCGCGCTCACAACTCCTTACGAAAACCTTCGCGGAAGAAAGATAATCGTCAAACTCAAGCTCCGAAACGCTGCGCATCATCGCCTTGCTCGTACCATGCGCCTTTGATTCCTAATATCACTCCAATTGGCCGCGGTTTTGTTTTGGAATATTCGCCGTTTGACTAAGGACAATGCGCGCGATTTTGCGCTGGTTTCGGGACGTTAGCTCGAAATTTCTCTATCGGTTTGGAATGTGCGTCACGCCATACCTGTGCTCCTCTGCAAGTCGGTGATCTAACGGACCTGTAGACATTGCGCAACGCACCAAATTCGTCTAATCCTCGTCTCAGGTCTTGTCATCACATCTCTCTTCTACCCCGCACTCGCTATCTACTTCTCCAATAATGCGCACCTATCAGCCAGCATTCGGTCACATATCCTGGACTACGTTTACTCGCCGGAGTCACCTTCGCAACCTTACTATGAAAGCGACCTCATTAGCTCGTGGACACGCCTCGATGGCCTCCGAGTCAATGATGACCCAGTCAACCGCGCTAGATGCGGGACGGAGAGGACAATTCGTGTGGAGCGCGTCTTCTTCACGGGCAAGCCGTTCGATGACAGTAATATAATAAATCGTCAAGCCTTGGCCATGCTCTCAACAATCGAGGACGACTTGTCGAACGAATTGTCATCGAGAGGTGCCCTTTGCTTTCTAGCCAACTGTGCATCCATTAGCCCTCTGCTATTTTGGGACCATGACCTTCATTCTATTATTTCGGACCCAAATCTTTTAGGGACGTTTAATTCGAGGAAGAATATCAAGGCTGGAAATATACCCATTGATGCAGCCGCCGTGATTGCAGGTCGCGAGATGTCCGAAGATGACAATTCGTTTGTCGAATACGCATCGTTCCTGGCGGTCACGTACCTATTCCATGAAGATGACTGCGGGGGATCTGGCAGTCATGACATCTGGATCAAGGCATTGGAAAGATCCGTACCATCCTACAATAATGCTGTCAAGAAAGAAGAGCCTGTTCTACTTGCACTAGAGGTACGGTCACTACTCTCAGAAGAGAGACTCTGCTAAGCAATAACTGCAGTTTAATCCAGACATGAAGCGTCATGGAATCTCGGCGTTGAAACTCCTTCTTTACCTATCATACATCATCTTCTTTGTTTATCTCTCCGGATCAATGCGACGCATGAACACCGTGCACTCAAGAATTGGGCTGTGTTTTACGGGCCTCGTCGAAATCATCGTCAGTACAATTGCGAGTCTTAGCGTCTGTGCCTTAGGGGGCTTGCGTATCACTATGGTTCCTTGGTGTGTCATCTTTTATTCTGAAATCTGTGTATGTCTGACTGTGCTCAAGGTCTATTTTCCCTGTTGTCATCATTTTCGTCGGTGCTGAAAATATGTTCCGCTTGGTATGGTCATGAACCTTCTGAAGACGGGGCCATTGGTTTAATCTTCGTTTAGGTTGATGATGTGGTCAAGACTCCGATTAGTTTACCCGTCAAGGAAAGGATTGGAATTGGTCTCAGCCGTGCTGGCACGTCCAATACTCTCAAAGTGGTTTCATACAATACCATTATAGGCGTCATAGGGTTCTTCAGCCAAGGTGCTATTCGCCAATTTTGCATATTTGCTACGGTAGTTTTGGTTGCGCACTGGTTCTTGATTCACACCTTTTTCGTTGCAGTCTTGTCCATTGATATCCAGCGACTTGAGGTATGTGCGATCTTCACTGAATTGCAACAGGCTTTAATCGTTCAATAGCTGAATGATCTCATACGACAAGGTGGAAATGTTCCACCCTCCCTCAACAAAAGGGCCAGTTCTTCGGACAATCCACCTAAGAGCCCTTTGCCGGCAAATCTGATTGGAAGTATCAGGAAGGTTACGAAAGGTCGTTTGTCAAAGAACTTCAGCCTTCTGTTGGTGAGTTTCAGACTAAAGGATGAACAACTTCGGACGCTCATTTATTTTATTCAAGCTTTTGGCGTTCACGGGCGCATTATACTACTCTACACTCCCTCCAACCGCCAAACCAACCATGGACATGCCTCCCTTAAGTCGGCCTTCGGCCGTACACTCAAAAGCTAGCGACCTACACGCAACAAAACACCACGACGCACTTCATTTATGGAGGGTGCTCAACCCGGAGGACGATCGTCTATTGCACCTTCGCATCGAATCACCCTCGATCGTCACTCTGCGTGTTCCTGAGAACGGGACGACATCCCGTCCTTCTGCGAGGTCCAAATGGTCGAATCGGACTCTTCGATCTCTCTGGTGGATATCCAAAATCATGGTCTTGCCCATCGGGACAACTCTAAGCGCACTTTATGTACTCCTTTTGTACCTCTTGAAGGGCACAGATCAGTTGGAAAGTGACGGCATTGCCCGGGAGAGCGACGAAATTCCTCTGGCCCCTCTCGCGAAGGGTGTCTCGCTGAAGACGTTTCCACGAGTCTTCGCATCGGATGTTTTGCTTCTGGGCTGCGATACCCAAGGTTCCCTTGTCATTTCGGTCAGCCAGGAGAGCGAAGTTCAAGCGTGGTTTGTTCGACCTGCAAAATGCGTCATCGTCGACACAGCAGATTTCGAACGTCGTGCCGCCGCCCAGGGGAGAAATACTTTCACCTTCACGTCCATCGCGGTCACCAGCGCTGGTGACATGTTTGCGATTTCGTCTTCAACAGGTGTAATCGCGCTATGGACGGTAGAAGGAACAGACGTGACCCCATTGCGGCATCTCTTTTCGGATAATCTGCATAGTCCCGTCAAAAGTATGGAGTTCGTCATCGAGAAACAAGGAACAACGGAATCTCAGAAGCTTGTTGCCTGCTATGAAAACAGTACATCGATGCTTTGGACGTGTTCGCTTGGGACCGGGACACAGATCGAATGCAGCTTGGATTCTCTGAGAAACGCGGACCTGTTGAGGGCAGAGGCGGGACCTTCGGTATGCTTTACGTCTCATGATGGAGAAGCGGAGGTCGTTGCAGGCTCCCATAACAAATCCCATCGGATCCATCTGTTCAAGCCCCCGTTCATCTCTTCCATCGAATGTGTTACCGTGGACGGCATACCCCACGTCCTTCTTGCAGCCGCCTCTCGCTCAGGTGTGATCACAATACACGACTTAACGACGGACGAGCGAGTCATGGAATCAGACGAGGCTGTCGGGTCGATCACTCAACTTCGCGTCCTCCAGCTACCGATAAAGCCGTGTACGCAATGCGGAGAGCAACCCTTGAGTTGCTTCCTCCTTGTTTATCAAGTGGGATCATGCGTATTCATGGATAAAGGGTGCCTCTCGAAAAAGTGCGCATGCCCAATCGTTCCTCCTTTCATCTCGTCGAAGTGCGGCGTCTCTCGCGACTCACCCTTAGGAAAGCGATCGAGGAGTGGCAGCTTCGTGTCTTCAGGAAACGATGGACCACGCGGACCTCGAAGTAGAGTCACGTCGTTCTCAGGTGAAAGTGCTGGTACCTCAAGCTTTCCAGTTTCGGGCCACGGATTGCATTCGCGGCGGGCTTCAGATAAAGACCATCACCGTCGTAGCAGCGATAAATTGGCTTCCCTGCTAATGACGAGCGACAGCGCAGAGAAGGAGAGTGGGAACCGACTCACAGTTCCGAACGGCCGGGAAGGCTCATCGAGATCTTCGTCTCACACCAATGTATCTCCGTCAGAACGTTGGCGCGGATTGAGGATGTCGAGGGTGCAGGAAGCCAACTGCGCGCGAGGAGGTTGGGACGTCGTGGGCAACAAAATCATCGGCATTCGTCGAATGCCTCGAATAGAACGCGGAGAAGGTCAACGGAATAAAAGTACTGTTGTCCGTCCCGCACTATCCTTGGCGTTGTCGTCGTCTATACTTGACCGCTGGCAACTATGGACTTTCTGCCCTGCCAAACATGACTGGGCAATGCAAGCTTCGCTATTATCTCGCATCCACACCTCCTTCGCACTCAACTCTGACGGATATTTAGACCGTCAGATGCAGCAACTATCGTTCACTCGTCTATCGCCCTTTACTGTCATCGGAACTCGCTGTCTGGTTGGATTTGGCAACACAATAGGACTGATAGAATTTCCTACAGTAGATACCTCGAAGTCAAAATAATTCTCGATCCTTACTTGCAACTGTAACATAGATAAATAAGTCAGGTAGATGCACGCGTATTTATGACCGACATGACCAGACCTCAGCTCTCATCGATTGAAAGGAACTGTAAATTGAAGTTAGATGTGTCTCCTCTAGTCAATAAAAAACAGAATACTTTGAAATCGAGAATGGAATCCACCGCACCCCCACGGGGGCTGACGGAAGAGGATAAAAACTGTAAGCTTAGAAGGCCGTTCTCGTCAATTCGAAGTGAAGTTTTCGACGAATTTTGCAACGCTTTCAGCGTCTTCGTGATATGGCTAAACCGATAGCTGCGAATGGTCGTAAATATCTAAGAAATTGGAAGATTCTTCGACATCTCCAACCTGAAAGATACCGATTCGTCACAGTGGAAAGTTTCGAGGACCTCCGGATCATCTGGATAATCCATCTAAGGCGGAAGGTTATGGCAGACACAACGCTGCATGCGGTGAAACTCACTTCTGCGCTACCAAATGTACCCGTTGCATGAATGCGTAGTTGCGGTTGCGGTTGGCCCCTGTCCAGTGTCCCGTGTAAAGGGGGTTTCCCAATGAACGTGAGCCTTTCACTGGTCGGGTCCAATTCTGATATAGCGTCTCGAAGCCAAGCGGACTACAGAAATAAGTTTTCTATAAGTACGAGGAGTGCAGCATATCTCACTTTAAGCTTACCTTCAAAATACATCGGAGTTTCCTTGGAAAGTCTTGTGAATTCAACATTGATAGCTTTGTTCATTTGGACGTACAAATTCGCACTGTCGATCTGAAGGTCCAATTGGTCCTCTGCATCGTACGTGACTAGTTCACATGTTGTCATCGGTCCATTCGCATCTTCGGCACTGTGTATTCAATATCTCAGAAAGCCCATTCTTGCATATGAAAGGAAACCGAAGAGACAGGAGCAACTTCAAGGGATATCCGCGACCCGAGTAAGATAGACGCATTCCTGTCCCCTTTCCATCCACCTTCGGGAAGAAATTATCGATGCGTCCATTACCACGTCCCGCATTTGCGCCATCCCCTTCTGCGTCGGGCCCAGTATCGTTTCTCTTCCAGACGTGTTTGGTAGCTTGACTTGAGGACGATCCTTGTGCTGTCCCAAAAATATTCAGGCATTCCAGAAGGGTATGTAACTTGAAGCATAGGGCCGTGTGCATTGGTTCCGAAGGTTCTTCAGAGTCCTGGCTAGAAGGTACTTCCGAGTGATAATCAAACTCGTCGAAAAGCTCCTTTGCGATCCATGCAGCCGCTATGGATGCATTCAGTAAGCTATAATCGAATTCAGCTGGTAGCTTTTCGACTGACCGAGCAGAGTATGAGACTCCTCCACAGATACCATGAGGCCAGTATCATTAATGGTCATCGTGGCCCTTTGGCCGACATTGTTGAAGTATATCCCTCGAAGTAGAGATGCAAAGGCACGAACATCGGGAGCCGTCGCTTTAAGTACCTTTTTAGTATTATCTCAATGCATATTCGGAGAGAATCCAGTATATTCTCTCACATCAAGTGTTGCTTGTGAGTTACGTGGGTGCGACATATTTTGTGGAATTTTCTGGCTCAATATGAGGTCGAGGTCGTGGTGGAAGTCAACGACGCGTTGGTGGCTGTGATCATGTCGCGCGCATTTGAAGCTCCGATCGAAAAGCGGGCGGAAACGCGTCAACTCCGCTTCAATCTCTTTGCTCGAAACTTGAACGAAGTCTTCATTGTCAGGACGTTAACGTTACGTCGTAACGTCTTCGAAACAGAACATGAAAATGCAGATTTATATTCAAGACAATTACAAAGTCGTCGAATTCCGTCCTATGCATCATTACCAGTGTACTCAGCTTTTTACTTCAGGCTTCATTTCCCGAGTTCAAGCGCACTAGCTAACGATAATAATTTCTAGGATTAAGCGTAATCTAGCTTGTCGTGGGCGGGGTCTTGAGGTCGCGGTGAAGGTGCGTTAGACCAGTCGAATGCCTTGATAACTTTGTCGTCAAACTCCCAAGAGTCGATGGCCTCCAAAGCAGCGGTTCCCCAGTCAAATTCCTTGTGCTGTTCATAATCGGTTGGGCCGTCTACGAACATGACGAATTGCTCGGTACCAGAGGCGATGAAGCCTTCGTTCACTGCGTTTTTAATCATGGCTCTGATGGGCTCATAGTATCCACGGACGTTCAAGAGGACAACAGCTGAAGTTGGGTCAAGGTGGGTCAAAGTGTCTGTATGTTCCAAACTAAATTTTCACTTACGCTTCTTGTGAATCCCAATTTGCGTCCAGGTAATGACCTCAAAGACCTGCATAGAACAACGAAAAGAGTTAGACTTCAGGGACATTGCACGACCAAATGATTTGCTACAGACCTCCTCGAATGTACCATACCCGCCGGGAAGGCCAACAAACCCGCCTGCGCGCCTGGCCATTTCGATCTTCCGTTCATGCATGGTTTGAACGACGACCTAAGAGAATCGTATTTTAGCGGAACTTAATGCAAGGAGGTGACATATGCATACCGTTTCTAACTGAAAATCAAATGAAACAACACAAATTCCATGTTAATCAAATAAAATACCGACAGTGGAGGCCAGCCTGAGGAGACGTACCTTATCATAGTTTGGCGGGTTGGGTACCTGGATGGCCCTAGATGGACGGTTTGAATCCGGGTCATCCAATGCTTTATCCTTCTCTCCTCCGGAAGAATACATTGCATATGGAATTACACCGGTGACATTTCCACCTCGTTCGAGGGTCGCAGCTGAGACGGCACCCATCAGGCCCGTAAAACCGCCGCCGTATACGAGCGGTCGTCCCTCACGGGCTAATGCAGCACCAAGTGCTGAGAAAGACATTGATCTGCATGAGTATCAAAGTGACTCATTCATAATTACGACAAACGTACAAATAGCAGTCGTCCGGTATACGTCGTTTCTCCCGATCGAGGATGCGCAATAGACTGCAACGCCTCTTGGGCGATCTGTGTGTCTGGGATCATGTTTAATCTCTTCGAGGATTTTAGTGACTCGGTCTGGAAGCATCTCACTGACGGGCATGGCTTCTGTACGGTGATGGAGACATGGAGGCGATGACGGCCCCCTTATATATGCACATCCGTCGCGTAGTTTACGGTACGAGGCGGAGCAATTCTCATGAAGTCTTACACGAGGTAATCGCATTGCGAGATCGAGTCACATAAAGCAAATTAAAAGGGAGCAAAGACCGCGTTACGAAATGACACCAAGATTGGCCAACCGAAGCGCCGCAAACATCAATCATTCGAAAGGACCCAGCCTTTGCGGTTTGACCGATTTTCATTCGAACATGTAAATGTCCTTCCGCCTTTGAAATGATGCAGGAATCTATGTTAGTTAAGTGGAGAGCGATAGAAAAACAAGAGTAAGTACAGTGCCCAGGAGAATCTATACCTATGATACAAGAGTTTGCGTTGGTATCGGTGCTTGCCCGTGCCCATGCTCGAGTACACCCGGATCTTCAGGATTTGTATGTCGCTCCTCGTCTTGTTGGACATGAGACATCGCATCCTGCAAGCGCTCTTCCACCGTCCTTATCCGCTCACCCCTTATCACCTTCTTTACCTCTTCAGCATCTAAAGTCTCAAACTCGACGAGGGCATCCGCAAGCTGCGTGCGTTGGTTAGCGAGAAGAAAAAGCAAAACAGCAAAACCGACGCACTCTATGCAATTCAGGCTCATGATTCATCAGCAGTTGCATTGCTCTTTGCGCGCCTTCCTCGATCATCCTAAAGGAAATATCCATAATGAAAGGTTTTAAGTAGAACGTCCTTATCGCAAGTGCAAATAGTTCCCCGAACAGGAACAATCCATGACGTACCTCTGAATCTCTGATTCAATAACTTCCCTCTTATGTGGGCTAATGCTGGTATCATGATCATGGTAGAACACGGGACCAATTTTGCTCGAGTAGCCATATTGCTATGCAAGAGACGTAGTTTTCAGCCGCCGGGTTCCAGGAGCGAGTTGATATTGGACTCACCCGAACCATGGCTGATGCCGTACTCGTTGCGGATCGAATATCGGCCATTGCACCACTCGTCACATTCTCAGTACCGTAAACTAAAATTCGAAGCATCAAATAAAGTCCACGTTGAAAGCACGGAAGGAGCACGTACTCAATTCTTCGGCAGCACGTCCACCCATTGCAACGTCGAGCATCGCTTCGAATTCTCTCTTCGACACGGATTCGACGTCAGCTTCTGGCAGTTGCGTCGTCTAGACGTATATTAGAACGATGCTCGTCCTTAAAGTAATGGTGGCACCTCACCATACCCAAAGCATGACCTCTTCGTACACAGGTGACTTTGTGAAGAGGCATTGCGCCCTCTGTGAGCAAAGCGACAAGTGCGTGTCCGCCCTATGGGAAATTGTTTAACGTCGGGTTCGCGAACTCCGACTTGCCACAAAGACAAATTTACCTCGTGATAAGCTGTCATACGCTTTTCCTTTGGATCAACATAATGAGATTTTCTCTCGGCACCCATTATGATACGATCCTATTCCTTCGTTAGCGACATATCAGCCCAAAACTGATTTATTACCTTGGCCCATTCAAAGTGTTTCAATGTGACCTCTGTCGCACCCTCTTTAGAAGCCTGAATTGCAGCTTGGCTGTTATAAAAATTGAAGGTGCAGTAGAACCGTAAGAATTCTCAACGCAGTTGACATGCAACAAAAATCTTACTTGATCATGTTCTGCAAATCAGCGCCCGAGAAGCCCGGAGTCCCTCTTGCCAAAATCATTGGGTCAGCATCAGCCCCAATTATGACATTTCGCATGTGGTGCTGCAGAATCTGTACTCGGCCCCGAACGTCCGGGAGTGGAACAGCGATAATTCTATCAAATCTACCTGGTCGAACGAGTGCTCTGAGATATTATGAGCTTCGTTCAACGGACTTTATGATACTGATACTCACTGGTCAAGGGATTCTGGGAAGTTCGTTGCAGCAATGACGATGACACCCTCGGATTGCATGAAACCATCCATTTCGACGAGCAATTGATTTAAAGTCTATGGCGCGAATTGATAAGTGTTATAGAGCATTCCTGCAGGTAGTCGTACCTGTTTGAGGTGATTTTGGTCACGGTTACTGCGCTTGCCACCTATAGCATCCAGCTCATCAATAAAGATGATAGCTGGTTGCTTCTTTCTTGCTGTCGCAAAGAGTTCCCGAACACGTTTGGCACCAACGCCGACAAACACCTCTTCGAACTCTGAGCCAGAGGCAAATAGGAATGGCTGAGGAGAGTATCAATGTCCACAAAAGGGTGAAGGGGATAGACGCACGTACAACACCTGCTTCACCAGCTACAGCACGAGCGAGCATAGTCTTCCCCGTGCCCGGACTTCCTGTCAGTAAAATGCCTTTCGGTAGTTGTCCCCCAAGCGTCGTGAACGTTGTAGGGTCCTTCAAGAATTCGACGACCTCCTGGAGTTCCTCTTTTGCCTCGTCAACTCCGTGGACGTCGCTGAATTTCACCGTCTTGCCTTCCAATGGCTCGAATTCTGCAGCTCGTGGCCCGGTCTTGAGGAGATTTGTGTTCTCCAGAATCATTGCAAAGAAAACCAGAACGACTGAATATGAGTCGTTGAGTAGCTCATTTTGTTGTAAAAGGATAACGAAACGTACAAAATCCGAAGACGAAGATTGTTGCCGTGGACCTAATTATTTTTCTCCACATCGTGCTTCGGGCTGCAACAATATGTAAGGAATGAAAATATTACAATACTTCAAAGCTCACGTTCGCTTATTACAACATGGATCGGATTTCCACTGTGACCGCCACCTGCAGCAATTGCCCCAGCCATCTGGCCGTAGGTTGTGCTTGAGGTGCCAAACGTCGAAGAGGAGGTACTAGTGGCTTTGGGGTCATTGAGAACCATTTGTGCAATTTCTTGACTTTTCGATTGCGTCGCCTCGACACCAGCGGTTGCATGGGTGGGCTCGGGAGAATGCGCCTCTGGGTCTTGAGATGTTTGCAAAGGTAGTGGGGAAGTCGAAGTCGAAGTCGGTACCGTTGAGTTTGCCTGGAGTAGAGCATCTCTTCGTTGGGCCGCAGAGTTGATGCTTGAGGAGAGGTCTGATTTGGCTAAAGCCGTCAAATAAATTTGGAAAGCCTCGTCGGAACGTATGACCGGAGATTGAGGATTCTATTCGTTAACGGATTCAATCCTGAACGATGATATTAAAGGGTATCGAGGACGTACAAATTCGCACAACCTCTCCCAACGACTCATTATAACGTTATAGCCCGTCTTCAACTCCGTGTCAAGCAGCGAACGAAACAATTGTACTTGGGTGTCGACATTATTGGGATCCGCGTCTGCAGCTGCCTCCAGCTTGCTTATTTCTGCCACTTTTGAGGGGGAGGGAGACGAATTTGGCGGTTTTGAGAAAGGAAGGAAGGCCATACGTCGAATAGAGATGTACTGAGGTGTTTGTGGTCTCCATGTTCGTACGTGTCGAGGAAAGGGTTGCGCAAGAACAACTGTATGTGTAAACGAGCGACTGGCAATGCGAGGGAGGGTGCTATGCGGGGTGAAGAGTGGGCGGACGACGCTGATGCGCAGTCCTAGGCCCAACATGAGCGCGTCGGCGAGCGAGCTGCTCTGGGCGGTGTGTGTCGGTCGTCGACGTCGTTGACGTTGAGGAGGTCGTTAGCGGAATCGACAGCGAGCGTCTTCTCGACGTCCTGTCCACGAATTTCAAAGGGATGAGAACCACCTTCTATTTGTGGACGCGGCTATGTCATTGGCCAACGCGCGAAATCCAAAGAACACCGCCTCGACGCGACCTTTCCTTCCGTCCACCAAGCCATGCTGGCAGCCCTGCCAACTGCTACTCGATCTCGTGGACGACTGCAGTTTCAACATCTACTTCGAAGAAATTACACGACTGCACCGCGACCGTACAAGATTCATGTCGGTGCCAGCTTCGCAGGAAAGCCGCCAGAGCTCAGACCCAAGATAAAACGCAAGTTCAGTGCAGATGTGCCGGAGAACGAGAAGATCACAGCATGGAGAGACAAAACACTTCAAATCAAAAAGGCGTTTCCAAGCGACGACATTGGAGAAGACTTCTTCTATATTCAGGAGGTACGTGCTTTGTTCGTCTAATCTATTTGTTTTATGAGGCTGAGCAAGTTGAAGATGCGGAATCAATCTGTTCGTTTATCGTGCACTTTAGGATGACAAAGCTTTCTTCTAATTATTCATGAAGGGTGTATCGTTTGGAGTAGCAGACGGAGTTGGTGGATGGGTTGACGTCGGAGTCGATCCCTCAGTGTTCTCCCAAGCGTTAATGTACCACGCCCATCGGTATTCGAGGAACGCCTGGGCTGGCGAACCTGAAATTGACCCCATGCAAAATTACGAGGAGCGGGAACAAGTCGAAGGCTGGGAGCTAACGCCGGAGGAATGCTTAGAACTGGCATATGGGGGCGTGCAGAGGGAACGCTCGGTTGAAGCCGGTACGCAAACCTTTCAACGATGCGCCTCTGTCACCGACTCTCTGTTTTCAGGCTCGAGTACCGCATGCATAATAAACATCAACGCCGCTTCAGGTGTCCTTAGATCTGCAAAGTACGTTGCAAATATGCTGACTACCTGACCTACTGACTCGCGATAGCCTTGGGGACAGCGGATTTAGTATCATCCGTTCATCATCCATGCTCCATGTTCAGGCTCCCCAAACTCACTTTTTCAATTGTCCCAAGTAAGTGCGGCTCTTCGATCCCCCACATTACGCATCTCATCATGACTGGAAAGGCAATTATCAAAACTCCCTGCTGGCACGAGCCAATATGACCGAGCATTCGTGGACTCTCCTCAAGAAGCGGACACTTACGAAGTAAAATTAAGGGATGGAGACTTAGTCGTCGCCTACGTACGCAGAACCTTCGTTTCAAGTATTTACCGACTTACCATTGTTTGCCGGCAGACCGATGGTTTTTCCGATAATGTCTTCAACCATGAATTGCTTCAAGCGTGGGCTCTAGTCAGACGGCAGTCCGCAACAGAGAGTGATCAGGTGCAGCTATTAGCGGACAAGCTCGTCCAGTACGCTAGAGTTTGCATGGTCAACCGACATCGTGTTAGCCCGTTTGAAGGTGAAGCAGAGAGTTCCATGTCGCAGTTCTTTTCTGATTGATGATATAGTCAACGCGAAGCGTTCGGGAATGTTTTTCAAAGGAGGGGTAAGTCTCGTCGTCGATAAAGTTAATTCATGATCCTCACAATGTCATTTTTACGCAGAAAATCGATGAGTGAGTTCATGATCACCCAGCGTCGATTATCATTCAGTTTACTGACCTTACTTAGTGTCACAGTCGTTACAGCGCTAATCCAGGAGAATCCATGAGCACACACTATTTACCACATATCACCCTTTTCTTGCAATACCTGTTGTAACTTATGCATTCATCGCCAACCACACTACCACGGACCCACACTTAGACTAATTTCCGGTAATGTTATTGATATAGATCTGCGTTGTTGCTGTTGATATAATACATGTAGAGTTTTCAATGCAATGGGTTTCAAAGCTTCCGCTCGATGAAGCTTTGGATGGCTCCTTCAGGAGTGAGCGGGTACTCCCTCAACTCGACCTCGTCGTTGATGATGAATGTGTTTGGCTGCACGAACTGCTTTCTTGGCTGGACGAATCAATATTGTAAGTATTCATAAAATCTACTCTATAGAAGTAAACCAAACGGACCTGCTTCTTCTTCAATACGAGATCTCTTAGCTCTCCCTCCCATCCCTCGATCGGGGTCGTAAGGGTGGTGTAGTACTCTCGAGCCCCCGTCGCATCTGCGGTGCTCTTCCGCACCTGGAGGTCGACGAGCAGCTTCCCGACGATATCTCGGCCTTCAGTCAACACCTTTTCGCGATCAACCTAGGTGGCGAATCAGAAATGAACCATCCTGGTGAATGCAAAGCAGGTCATACTCGGATGTATACGTTCTCAAGGGCACCAGAGGCATCTTTGATCTCCTCAAGATGTGCGAGGCCCGACTTAACAAGGTGCTGAGTTATGCCCAACCTAAAAGCAATTTGATTATCAAAACCATCGGAAAGATTATGCGCCTACCTAGCTTGCATGTGCGCCTGACCATGCTTCTTTGTTGTTGGGTCGTAGAACTCTAAAGCGCGCAGACCTGCTCTGCACATGAGGAGGAAGGTGATAAACTGAACCTCTTCTATGTCGCTCTGCGAGGTGTACTAAAAATCACATGTGAGCTCAAAGTGGAGGCTAAACGATGAACGGAAGCATTCACGCTAAAGATTGTAAGAATTTCCTTGTTGCTGGCGACTGTGTAGGGCTCATTCAGCTGCTACAGATTGAATAGAGAAATTGATACGGACGGTAAAGTGCGGCAGCCTCGGCGCGGCATTCCTCCATTGAAGACGAAACTTCTCCGAGGACTGAGTCAGGTGTTTGGCCCGGCTTATACCAGTTTTCACTGTCGAAGTCCAGGAAATCTCAATGTAAGCAGCAAACATTCGTCATCCTCATTCCTACTCACACCGGCTTCTGTGTTAAGGGGTTGATGATCTGGGGGACAAAAGTTTAACAAGCAAGAGATTGGAACATAGTAACACTCACCTTAGCCGGGTCGAAGTTCTTCTTCCCGTCCGCATATTCTTGGAATAACTTGCCAGATCCGTGACCGAGTAGCTCATGGTTGGCGACCTGGAGTTCAAATGCGCGGTTGTCCCATGCATTGTATAGCACGGCATCATCAGGGTGGATGAAGGTCAGCTCCTCATCTGGTGGGTGTCAGCAGAGATTGAGGCAGAGGGAGGTCACCGGAAATACCTGGTGATTTTGCGGCGAGGATGTTCTACAGGAAGCCATCAAAATCATGAATTAAGTTGCGTAAACAAAACACACCGCCAGAGAGACATTCTTAAAGCCTAGGGACTCTCGAATGTCGTAGTAATTCTACAGCAAATGTTAGCTTTTCAAGTTTTCTTTTTGTTGTCACATAAGACATACGGGAATCTGTACAACAATCGAGGTCAGCTTTATTTGTGATGTGATATGTATCATAAACTACGCACATTGATACCGGCGGGTATACCTATCAAACAACGTTCAGTCAATGCGTTACAAAGGCACCTCGCGAGCTCGTACCTCCAGTTGCAAAGCTCAAAATCTCCAATGCGGTGAAATCCGGCTTCCTGAAGACATCAACCTCGAAGTCTTTCCCCCATGGCAGGCACTTAATGAGTTCTGGTGCTCGCTCGACGAGCTTTTCGTATTTGGCGCTCAGCTGCTTGTTGACAATTGCCGTGAAACCTATCCGGTCCGCACATTAGGTCTAGAAAAACAGGATAAATTTTGAGCTCCTTGCCTTCCCATTCGGCACGCCCGCCGTAAGGATCCACGTAGCTTTGGTAACGGTCAGCATTGACAAAGGTATTGACCTGTGTTCTCAAACTTACGTCTCGATGAAGCCGATGTAACTCTCAACTACGGGACCAACGTCCTGGACCCAAGACCTAGAGCCCTTCTTGTGAGCCTCGATGGATCCGGTCTTGAACCTGCGCGCCCGGTTAGTAAGGTCATCTCACGGACATCATAGCGAATGGTTTACGATTCAATATAGCCGTCAAGCATGTCCTCCTGGTTTGAGTTTGCTGCATATTTCTTCGCCTGTGATTCACGTTGTAAGTCAAGTCATTGACTACGGATCAAACGAAAGGAAACATACCTCGATCAAGCTAGCGACCGTTTTCTTGAGAGCATCTGAGTGATCGCCATACTTGATTGTAAGGGAGACATCCGCGTCTTTGACCTTGACGGTTTTCGTCTTCTCTTCCTTCGTTTCCGATGAAGCGACGTGTAGGATGAAGGTAGAGTCATCTTTCTTCTCTACTCTTGAGATCGTACGTCACGTTAGTAGGACTGAATCATATATGAAATAGAAAGTGGGCCCTTACCTTGTGTTCAGAATATCCAAACCCTCTTTCTCCGCAGCCACCTGTAAGTCCGCGACCTCCTGGTCTTGGATGACCTCCCCGAAGTAATAGTTGGATACGTGGCCCTCGCTGCGCTTCCCTATAAGCAAACTTGACTCTGGGCTGAGCGCATATATGTGGTCTTTGAGCTTCAAAATGCCAATTACGTTAGCTTGGTTGATATATCGACTTGCTTTTGAGACGCCATACCTTCTCCCACAAAGGCGTAGCCTCGTTCGTCTTCACCGAGCTCGAGACGACAGCCGCGAACTTCTCCTCTGGTATGCGTGGAATTATCTTCGTGAATCCAAAGGACTTGTAGTTAACCAAGTTGCTGAGCACCTTCGAAATACAAGATCAGCGTGCCATCGCACTAGAAATAATGAGCAGCAGTTCCTCACCTGCGAGGAATACATCAACAGGCTATGCCATTCATCGTCGGATAACCCAGATTTAGACTTGAGCTCATCGACATTCGCGAGCTTCCCATCGTCGCTGAATATCGCGATCAAGAGATCGTAGAGGTCCGTCGCGAACGGCGTCCACTGTTGCTGGATGATGCGAGCACCAGCCCAACTGGCCTCGGAAATGTGGTGCGCATATTTCTTCTCCTTCGAACTGGATGTGATGTTTTTCAGAGCATATTCTGGATTGTAGATAATCGCCGAATCTCACCTGAGCTGTTTGAAGGCGTCGGTGACCTGCAAACCGCAGAACGGCGTTCGTTTGTCCGCGTAGAAACGTTCAGCGTTGAGCGCTGCAGTGGTAGCCATATTGCGTGTACGAATGCGAGTCTGGAGGGTCGTGAACTTGGGAGGGAAGGACGAGAGCCTTGTCGTCCGTACGAGGACACGGTGCAACATCCACCTAACGCCTCGCACAGGTTATAAAGGCAGATAGACCATCGATCGCCTGCCCACGCGTCCCGAGTCAAAGTTCGCCTCGACTCAGATCTCAATTACGCGACGACGTAAAATCACGAACGATTCACGCAAGTTTCGTTTTAGCACGTCTTTATTCACATTTTTCAATAATCAAAATCTACGAATACATTCTGTGCGTCCTGTAAACAAGAAAGGAGAGGGAAGACAGAGCTCGAAATTTCTGAACTATATAGCTTCGATGGATGAGACAGAGGGAGACAAGTATGTCAGGTATAGAACTAAGAAACATCAAGGGCGAGAGGAGAGAGAGATTATAAGCAGGGAATAGACAGCGAATACATTACGAGTAAGTTATTGCTTCCATGTTAGTCCATTGAGTGAGCGTCCCGAGGGGTAACAGCTATGCGCATATCATGAGGTATCAGAAGGGCGGGGAATAGGGAGGAGAGAGAGATGGCCGTGAACGATAGGAGAAGGAATAGCGAAGGTAAGCAATGCGGGAAGTAGTACAGATGCGTTCCGGTCAAAAAAAGTCGATGTCGCAAGGAAAGAATAAGAGGGAAAAGCAAGGAACAATATAGATGTGGATGACAAGATAATGATAGATTGTCGTCCAAAGGTAGGAAACGGCCCGAAGAAATTTTAGATCTATGGCGTGCTGAACGTCATGATAGATTGCCTGAATGCGTTACGCATCATTTCAAGTCAATGAACTGGGTTTTACGTCGCATCCTTCGTGCGTCGGCAGCGTCCTTGGGCATGGCGTCCCCGTTCAACGACACTCCGTTCACTTGAATGATTCCTCGAAGCTGAGAAGGGGTTGGTGTCCTTCCTTCGTCACGATCGTCCACATCAGCCGCAAGATTATCCGATCCTTTGTTGCCACCAGCTGACGGTGTAGAGTCGGGCCCGGACATTAAAATTGCATGCTTCTCGCAGAGCATACGCCCGTCCACCTCCCAGTACTCTGTGAGAGGCTCGCGACATTTGGGCTTTTCTCCCGTGCTGCTGAGAGGGAACTCGAATTCGCAGAGAAGATGCTCGGGGTGGTACCTTTCACCAGAATGCGCAATAGCACAAGCTCCTTCGATCGGCTGGCCACAGCCCGCGCAAAGCGATTTGTTCGCCTCATGGTAATGGTATCGACAAAATGGCTCGCCTTCATAGACATAGAACTCCTTATCTGGGAATGGTTTCTGGGGAAAATTCAGTATGTGATATGAAAAAATCAAAGAAATAAACGCACATGACATCTGCAGCAGGTGAAACACTCTCGATGGTATTTTCCCTTCAACTGCCCGTCAGCACTTGATACCGCCTGTTTCTCTATGACATGATTGCATCTCCTGCACTTCGGAAGATACATTGTCTTCCAACAGTTTTCGCAAAGCACGCCGCCGTTAGCTCCACTGCTAAGACTTGCGACATGTGCTGCCGAGGTATTGGGCGGAATGTCAATTGGAATCCATCGCGCGTCGGTAATCGTCGTGGTACAGCGCGAGCATTGACGCGGACGTGTCGCACTATTGCTGCTGATCGCCCGAGGACGTTCGTCTCTTTCAGGATGCAGACTATCGTCGAGATTCTTGTGTTTGTGGGGCGGCGTGGAAAGAGATGGTGCTGTGCGTGAACGAGTCGGGAGCTTCGGCGACTTAAGGGGTGGGGACGTCGCAGATGCAGAGACAGTTGCTCCGCGTGTTAAGGGCGGAGGAGCAGTCTTGGTCGGCAAGGGAGGGGGAGGGGGAAGGGGAGGGGAAGTTGCCGCTGGAGACGAACGTGATGAACGCGAAGAATGCGATGAAGATGAAGACGCAGCAGGCGGCGAGGGTGGAGGTCGCGGATTCTCAAAAAGAGTGTCGAGCGATGGAGGCAGAGCCCCGGTGCTTCTCGTCGTACCACGAGAATAGCGGGAAGAAGTCGATGAACGTGAAGATGAACGCGACGAAGATGAGGAACTAGAAAACGACCGAAGGGGAAGGCTCTTCGAGCTCTGAGGACTTCCCGGTGACGCAACTGGGGAGCCCTTCGTCGGGAAGCGAATAAGCGACCCATTACTAGGCTGTCGATCAAGAGATGTTTGCCTTGATGGAGGTTTGCGCTCTTGAGAAACCCTCGTAGATGGTGGTCTGATGGATGCTGTTGGAGAAGTCGGCGAGAAGAGACTAGGAGAGCCAGAACCTGATTCGTTGTCGTATGCTAATCCGCCATAGTCTGACCCTTCGCTCTCCGCCGGAGACGGGGGAACGGGTGGCTTCTTCTCGACCTTTAATGGAGACGTGTCAACACCTAAGTTTGCGACTACGCCATTCAGACGTTGAGCTAACGGCGATTTGCGACCAGTCACAGTCCCGGCGGGAGACGCGGAGCGCGATCTCGCGATCTCTTGCGCGATGTTTTCAGGCAACGCCGGAGAAAGGCGATGCGACTCCGGTAATTTGTCTGGGAGAGGCGGGACCTGTTGCACATCACGGAATCCCGCACTAAGAGGTGAGGGGGTTCTTGACGACGCGATGCGTGGTCCTGCATGGGGCGAACCAGGATGCGATAAAGGTGAACGTGGTGAAAGTGAATGAGGCGTGCTTGGAGATAACGAGTGTCCGGATTGACGGCCTGGAGAAATAGTCGGACGACGAAGGATAATCAGAGGGATGTTCGAAAGCATCGAAGCAAGATTGAAGAAAAAAAAATGAATAGACTACACACCTTGCAGCATGCCTCCGTTCATATTAGAGTCAATGTTCAAGTGGCGCGGAGCATTGTTCCTTCGTCCATCCATGCCAGGAGGGGGAGTTCTGATCCGACTTTCCGACAACTGGTCGGGAGCAGCTCCCCAAGGCGGTTGACCTTGCGGATGACCGTTCAATGGAGACTGCATCCCAGATGGCCTCGCGCCGAAGCTGGCGGAAAGCATAGCAGCATGTGCAGCGGCCTGGAAAGCTCGTCTTCCGACGCCAGCCATATTCACCTCCCCATTCACAGTCGGTGGTGGTGGTGGAGGCGCTACCTGATTCAAACGAGCTTCAATCACGGACGGAGGAGCGTCCCTTGTACCCGGGGGTGGAAACTGAGGCGCAGAGGCAGAAGGCGGGACGCTAACAGAAGAGGGGGAACGCATCCTCTGCATGTTCGCGTTCAGACTCAAGTTTGGTGGAGGTCCTTGAGGGGAAGCAGACAAAGGTGAATGTCCTCTCGGAGGCGGGGCGACGGGAGAGGTCAGCTGCATACTTCGATTTTGTTGATGCTGATAGGGCTGTTGATGCTGCTGGGGGCCGCGAATGGCTGGTGTCCCTGCACGACTCGCGTTCATCGGCGGGGGTGTAGATCCTTCAGCACTTCTCGGGGTTAATGGCGATCGAGGTGCTGGACTTTGTTGGCGATGCATGGGAAAGCCAGAGGACGGGATGACCAGAGGCGGGGGGAGAGGCGTCTGAGGAGGCGGTCGTGGTGGAGGAGGACCTTGGGGAGGAGGCAGCACGGGTGTGCGGGACCTAATAGGTGTGCCTGTCCGTGAAGGGACGCTTGGGATGCTGGGTACGACGACCTGCGCGTCCGATCGACTCGCCTGCTGGTGGTGGTGAGGTGCTGCTCGCGTCGCTGGCGGAGATGGCGACGGCGGCGGCGGAGTTTTTGCAGGTGGAGGAGATGGTGATTTCCGTTGCGCCTCCATTCTTATCTTCGCCAAAATTGCCTGGGAAGGTGAAGGACGCGCTGGCGAGGGAGGCGTTGGCACGCTCGGCGGTGTCGTCGTCGCGCAGACATGGTCTGCGAGGTCGTCTGCGGGCACGAGATTGCCGCAGTTCGAGCACTTGACGCTGGATAGGATCTGGGAGACGCGCTCTGGCTTGAGGGGTGGGGCGAGCTGGGCCATGGCGTGCGTCGTCGACTAAAAAACGAGACGTCGGATAGACGAGGAAAAAAGAGCGTCGTTCGTCGTGAAAAGACAGGAAAAGAGGGCCGCCGTCGACGACGACGCGCCGCTCGAGGAGGATGGTGGTTGGAGGGAAAGGAAAGAATTAGCAGAGGGGGGAATAGAGTAGAGGGAACATGCCAGTGGAAGCCAGCGAGCAAGAAACAGAACACAGGAGCAGCCGAAACTTCCGCCGGCATTCCCCGCTCCCGCGAACTCGCTCTTATTCTCTCGACACTTCGCTCGCAATTCCGTCCTCTTTCAGCAACTTTCCCGTTTCTGGCACTCTATGCATTCCCCAGACAGCAAATAGAAGCATCGACGGCATTCAGCTGCAAATTTTTCATTTCATAGTGCTCGTTACGACAGCGCGCGCCGTCAAATTGGACGCAGCGGGAGCTCAGGCCTGTTCTGAGGGTCAAACCTTCCAGGAAGAAGCCTCAAGCGATCGCTGAACTTTCCACTAAAACCTTTCATCAACGAATGAATTCCTTCCGGAGATTCCCAGCTTCTCCTCTTCCCCCCACACTTTCCTCTCTTGGGCGTCGACGACGGCTGGAATGGTTTCCAACTATCCTTGTCTCCTCGAGCGCTGCGACGAGAACAAGCCATCTTTTGTTTTCTTTCTCTCTCTCCATTTCTCTCGGGGAATGCTCGTCTTCTCTCAGCTCAAAGCAACGCACTCGATCGGTGGCCGCAGCAAGATCTCCAGATTCGCATCTTATCTTATCTTGTTTAGGGCCGGTCTGCGCGCGTGTTCGAAGCACTCAAAGTTTGAGTTCGTCGGTGGCAGCTTTCGTTGCGGGTCAGTTGTTCGCTTTTAATTCCATCAAACACTCTGTCTGCTCGTCCATACGATGCTGGCTCTCGTATCTCTCACACTCCTTTTATTCCCCCTTTACACCTTCGCGAAGGACTCAGCGTGGAACGGACATCTCACCCCAGGCTCAAATACCCCCTCCAGGTTCACACCTTACTATGTGCCAGACGGTTCTACTGCCTACGACTCACTCTCGCCTGCGGTCGATCGCGCTGGGGACTGGTATGTCGCTCGCTCGTCCGAATACATCAACGGTTCTACTCTCGCAACGACGTCACGAAACGCTTCTCTGCTCTTCTCGTTCAAAGGCACTGGTGTCGAAATCTACGGCGGCGTTGGCAAGCGCTATGGTTCTATGGACATATATCTCGATCGCGAGTTTGTCGGCGCGTATTCTGTGCGAGATTCCAAGGACAGGCAGCAACAGCTTCTCTTTTTCTCGTATGACTTGGCTTCTACCCCACACCAGCTCTCGCTTGTCAATAAAGGCTCGAATTCGGGTTCTCTCCTTGATATCGACGCCTTCGTCGTAACCGATCGTGGGACGCCCCAAGTCTTCCAAGATACCTCTCCCACATCTTTGTCGTCTACGAGCTCAGGACCTTCGACTGCGGATTCGAAGCTCTCACACGTGCAGGGCGTCCCGGGTGATCCTGCCCCAGCAGCAGCAAATCGCTGGTCGCTGGTACAGCGGGGATCGACAGGCGTAGCGGCTATGCAGCTGGCGATCATCTCCTCGTCCCTCGCAATCATCATTGACAAGGTCGAGCACAACCCACTGGCAATCGACGGTCACCCGGCTTGGGGGGCGCTCTACTATATCGACACACATGCCGTCCAACCACTCAACTTACGCTCGAACTCTTTTTGTGCGGGAGGTACCTTCTTATCAAACGGTACACTCGTGAACGTCGGCGGTAACCCAGTTGTGGGTAATAATACCGCAGCAGCGGACTTTGGCGACCTCGATGGACTGCAAGCGGTGAGGCTTTTCCACCCTTGCGACTCGGAGAGCGCGGCTGGGTGCGATATGTATGAGAATCATGCTAGAATCCGATTAGCTTCTCCTCGCTGGTACAACACTGTTCTGCGCCTTCCTGACGGCAGCGCGATGATCATGGGTGGCTCGAAGAAAGGCGGCTGGATCAACAACGCGACAGTCAACAACCCTACGATCGAGTACTATCCTCCTAAAGACATCAATGGTTCTAAAGGTCTACCTGTGCAAGTGCAATTTTTCGTTGATTCGCTAAACTCGAATTTGTTTCCCATCGCTTTTGTTCTCCCGGACGGTACAATCTTTATTGCTGCGAATAATCTGGCGACAATCTATTCTTGGCAATCTAACACCGAACGACGACTCCCCGCCATTCCCAACGGCGTACGGGTAACCTACCCTATGGCTGGGACCGGATTGCTGCTTCCCCTCTCACCGGCAAACGGCTACGAGCCAGAAATCCTCCTCTGCGGCGGTTCGAGCGTTTCAGACACCAAACCTGGGTACGAGATAAGCGCTAACGATCCCGCCTCTGCACAATGCGCGCGGATGGTGCTCACGGATGCTGGGATCGCCGCGGGCTGGCAGACAGAACAGATGCCAGCACCGCGTATCATGCCCGACGCAATCCTCCTGCCCACGGGTGAGGTCCTCATCGTCAACGGCGGCCGTTCGGGAATTGCTGGGTACGGGAATGTGCGCGACCAGGTCGGGCAGTCGAATGCTGCGAATCCAGTCTTCCAGCCTGTCTTGTACGATCCCAGTGCACCGAGCGGTTCGCGCTTCTCGTCAGAGGGCCTCCCAACGAGCGATATTCCGCGCTTGTACCACTCCGTCGCGACGCTCACACCCCGCGGGGACATAATGATCGCGGGCTCGAATCCGAACCTCGATCGCAGCGAGCAGGCTTACGGCACTGAATACCGTGTTGAATGGCTGCAGCCGCCCTATTTGAATGCGGAACGACCCGTCATACAGTCTATTCCGAACATGATCAAGCTGGGCGAAACGGTGAAGATGACGGTGCACCTGCCAGCCAACGCAAATGTCGATACACTCAAGGTTTCTTGCATGGATCTGGGCTTCGTTACTCATGCGGTACATGCGAATTCGAGACTCGTATATCTGGTCGCGAAAATGCTAGATGGGCAGACACTTGAAGTGACGGGCCCGCCAAATGCCAATGTTTATCCTCCTGGACCAGCCTGGATTTATCTCGTAGTGGATGGTATCCCCAGTATTGGCACGAAGGTTATGATCGGTGACGGACAAGGACCTGTCGTTGACACAGAAGCTCTCAATTAGTAAGTTCACCTTCGGAAGTCCTGTCTCAATATGAAAGCTTATTTGGTCTATTACAGCATGTTGGAACACACACAGGTCGATCAATATGATAAAACTAAGAAAGGCGGGGAATCGGACGAAGAGTGATTCTTTCTTTGAAGTTCCATACTACCTATCATCCACATTCGTTCTTCAGCGCCTGCGGCGTTAGGCAATCATCTTATGGACATGCACACAATGTACAATCAAGCAATCTTTAGCATTCCAGTACATGTATAATACACAGGTAATCCAATCTAATAGCAAGGAACAAAAACTATCACCTGTCAATCATAACGACCGCTGCCGCATCCGACTCGCCACCGTCCTTAGACCCGCGTAAACCTTCCCTGGTGGGGAACCCAAGATGAGAGAGCAAATGGCGTCTCGAGCAATTTTTATATTTTGGAATGAACCCAAGATATGGATTTTGCTATGCCGGTCGTCAGTACGACAGAAAAAGGTTTCAGAGGGTAATTACGCACGTATCAGCGAGCACAATTCGTGTTCTGCTAGCGTTTTCAATGGTGAATTTTGTCTTGCCATCTTGACCAGCGATACGACCGATCGCACGGGACAAATGATCGCCTTGAAGCGATTTGACGTCCTTGATCTCGAATGAATCGAGATAAAGGTCATCAAGACGTAGAAGCGCAATTGAATCCTAAATCATTTATCAGGAGTCTGTAATAAATGATAGATACCCATCCGCACGCACGTTGATGTCGAATCCTAATGCATATGCCTTTACGAAGTCCGCTCCTTTTTGCAGAGCGCCGATTTCTTTCGTTTGACGAGATGTCTATGAAACATTAATTTTTGGCTCGACTTTCACGAACATACGATACACTCACCCGTATCTCTACGCATCGTCTTTGCACGTTCATGCGCACCTGCAGACCCAGCAGCTCCGTCAGAGGCCCAAATACGCTAACCCAATCTTTCTTCAGTGGGGTCATTCTGTGTGGGGGAATGGGAATACGTCTCGTCTCGGACTTCTTTGCAAGCGAAGTTTGTTGCGCTGATTCTGAAAGAGGGGGGAACGAGGGAAGGCCAGAGGTTGCCGCAGCATCCTGAATCCCAGTGCCTTCTGTGTCGATCATAATGGCGTCGTCGTCGTTGAAATTGTCCGCCATCCCCGAGTCCTCTAGAGACTCATTTGACTTTTCTTCACCAACGCCTGATGACGACCCTTCTCCAATTTCCATCTCTGCGTCGTCCACCTGTTCTGCAACATCGTCCGCACGTCGAGGGGCCTTTTTCTCCTTACGCCTGTTTTTCTTCTTTGCTGCTGTCGTCGTTGATGACGAGGCGGGAGGGACTACAGTGACAACCATCGTGAACGTCGAGGACTCGAGGAACAGAATTTTTACCGAGAGGGCGCTTGAAGCGTGGTCAGTCCGTTTTCGGCAAAGGACGATGGCCGTGCCGGCAAGGCGGACGCATAGCAGGCAAGCAGCACCATCGTGATTTCTGCACTCGACCACCATCTCCTCGTCGAAATTCATTCCTATTCAGCTAGGGAACAGCAGGCTAGCAGGCGTTCGTTATGGCCAAAAATCTGAATGATGGCCGAGCTGAAGGTCGGTAAATCTATGATTTAGCTCAGGAGTCCATGTCTGAGCAAAGCGCATTGACCTGTACAGCTCTGAAAGCATTGGTCTCGTCTTTGGCTCCTAAGGACGCCGAGAAGATGTCGAGCGAGCAGGTGGATATAGTTGCGTCAAGACTAGATCAAATTCTCGGAAATATAGAGGGCGCGGATGGAAGTCAACGAAACCAGAAGGGCGAGGTAAGCTGTATTTCTAAGTCGCGCCGAGATTGCTATGGATATATAACATTATAAGCTTCTGAATGAAGAGGGTCTACCCATAATCGAAATATCGGAGCCCGCTGAAGAGAGCGAAGGCCGGCGGACCAACGACGCAAGTCAACCAGAAATTGAGATCACCGAGGAACCGGACGTAATCCCCCTCAGCTTACTTTCCGACCAGGAGCGAGCTCGTATTCAGGCAAGATGCAACAAGATACTGGATATTTTCGAGGAGGAAGAAGAGAAAGAACTGGCAACGGAGGAAGAGAGAGAAGAGAGAGAACGCTTGGAAGAGCTTGCGAAGAGAGAGGCCGAGGCAAAGGCCGAGAGGGCGCATAAGCTCGCTCAGCGCGAGATGCAGAAAAAGATGGGGAAGGCTCTCCTTCGCAATATTGCTGAAGCGAGAGCAAAAGAAGAACAGGAGAAATCAGAGATGCTCGCGAGCCCTGTTGCAGGACCCAGCAGCTGCCCGACGTCTCCTGGCGGTTCCCGGAAGCCCAAGAAGAAAGTCAGCTTCGCCAATATCCCCGATGTTGATGTTGAAAAGCCAAAACTGGAGCAGGAGAAATCCCATTTAACTCTCGGGGACGTATCAGTTGGCATTCTGAAAGGGAATACAAAACGCGTTCGGCTGAAGAAGGACGAGCTTGCGAATTTACCAATGAAATTGGAGGTCGTTGAGCGTATTCCCGGGCAATGGAGAAGTAACTCTGGTGTGGAGGAACGTGAAGCCGACTCTGACGATGATTCTTCGCCGGAAGATGTTACTCAACCTCACGCGGATGACGAGGATGACGAGGACGAGGACGAATGGCGTTCCTACGGGAACTTGGAGGATGAAGAGGACGATGACGACCTCGACACGTTGACCCAAGCCCACCTCCAGCGCGAAGTAGCTCTCAGTTACATCGAAAAACGCAATGCCATTGGACCAGATTTACAGGAGCTCGCGTCTTCAGAGGGTAAAGGAGAGCACGAATGGGACGCACCGGTAAGAATATCGCTTCAAACAGGTTATCAATATTTATGACGTTTTCAACGTGATAGGAAGTACCCTTGGAAGCTACGCTCGCCACCCAACCCCCAAGGTCCAAAACGTCACGATTTAAGGCGTCACTACAAGGCACATCCGTTGGCTCCGACGCCAGGTCTCCTCTACTTGCGAAGGCAGTTCGTAACGGTAAATTGACGCCAGAGGGAAAACTATCTGGTGACGTCGGAGACAGCGACCATGAAGACGAGAGCGAAGCGCGAACACAGAGGACTTTGGACATGTTAATGCGCGGAGAGGTCGTGTCTGAAGCGCCCCCAGATGTTAGCGGCGATTCTCAGCCTGCTAACGGTCTTTCTCATGAACCGTCGACGCGACAACCATCGAAATTCGCAGCTCGTCGACAGTTCGCCGACGACGTATCCAACGCTTCACCCAGCGCGACAGGGAAACTTGCTGAACCGTCATCACGACCTACGGCCCCTACTATGCCATTTCGTAAACCCCCGACGGTGATATCAACGCCCAGGACGCCATCTTCTCCTGCAACATCGGTGAGTTGATTATCCGACCATAGCGCATACACGCGTTCATCGAGTCTAATTTGGTCTTTCTTCCTCAGAAAAATGCAAGCATACCCATGTCTCAGCCACAACCCAATGCTTTCTCATCCATGATCATCGACTCTCCGTCATTCCCAGCACCAGGATCATTCTCATCTGTCGTATTGGATTCTCCCTCGTTTCCAAAGCCTACATCTTCCCGAGATCAGGCTACTCGTCCGGCACTAGCTGATCGAGTACAGGAATCCACGCCTGGACGAAAACCTCCTGCATCTGGAAATTTACAAAAGTCTACTGAAAAGATTTCACGTTTCAAGTCGGCGCGATCGTGAAGCTGATGTGTCTTGTATTTACATCGATGTATTTTAGTTGATTTCATTCATTCAAGCTCTCGGAACATCCGTTATTTCAAGGCGCATATACGATGCACGTGCATGAGATACAGAATCATATCTATCAATATTAGTATCATACAAGAGGAGAGATACAAAAGGAAGAAACAAAAGTCCAAATTAAAGTCATGAAAGCGAAGAAGATCGAAGGAGCTATACTGAATTTCTATGTTGGTACTGTTGTTGCTGCTGTTGTTGCTGACGATGCATACCGTTTGTTTGACCACCTTGAAGCTGTTGCTGGTTCTGGGGTTGCATCTGCATCTGAGCATACGCCGCTAGTGCATTCGGGTCCGTGGGCACGCTGAAGGCCTGTTGCGGGTTGAACCGCGAAAAGAAAGACTCCCATTGCGCTGCAGAACGAGCAATCATGAACTATTGTTGGAGGATGAGCACACAAAGGAACTTACGCCAATCAAACATGGTCCCTGGCAGGCCTTCCAATAGCCCGCTGTCTGCGACCTGGAATTGCTCCAACGTGCTCGGCGCTGGAGGTACGTCAAGTACATTCAATACCCGTACATCTGACCTCGAAGTCCCCGCCATGTTCAACGCGGGGTTGACATTAGGATAATTTCCGCCCCCAGCTGAGAGCGGTGTGTAATTAACCATGGGCGCAGGCGTCGATGCCGCTGAACCGGTGTCGCCTGGCTGCTGTTGTTGCTGTTGTTGCTGTTGTTGTTGCGCCGCCTGGGTCGATGGTCCCGCACTCGCACCTTGCCGCGTATTGGGCGCTATAGGTGATTGGAACCCATCAGCACGAGCTAATCCGTAAGGATGTGACGGAACGGAAGGGGAGGATGTGTTTGAAGGGGAGGCGATTTCATGGGCAGCGGGTTTGACAATGGAGGACACCTCAGTCGCGGAGTCCTCACCTTCTGATTCTTCATCAGACGCGTTTGCGCCTATGACCACAACACCCTCCGGCATGCCGGTGTAATCTCCTTCTTTGGCTTTACCGTGTGCAACGAAGACGCCATGGCCAGGTCGAGTCTCGTCCTTCTTATACTTCAAGCCTTTAAATGTTGCTGGTACCTTGAGCTTGACACCACCTGTCGGCGCCAACGGTGGAGGTTCGTTGATTGTGATCGGTGGTCCTTGCGTGGTCTCGTAGAGTAAAGTTATAATTTCTGCCGTCTGAGAACATTTGCGCGCAAATGAGACAAATACTGTAAGCTGCTCAAGGGACGCACCTTTCGTCTCGTTGACATTTGATCTGGCTGAAGGCTACTTTCCCAGCGGCGGACACAATCGCGAAGCTTACGAAGTTTAGCCTGCGCCCCGGGATCTTTTCGACGGGCCCAAGTATGATACTGATCACGAAACAACATATCAAAGTAATTCTCCCCAGAATTATTACCAGTAAGAACTTACCTGCACGAGAGCACATGACGTCGCAGCATAACCTACCAGCATCCAAACATCATACAAGTGCTCATTGGCATCAAGCCAGTCAATCGCTTCGCCTGTCAGTTCAACAAGTTGTGACCACTTGTCAACGGTCAAACCGAACTTGAGATGTGCAGGACAAGAATACGAGATGCGCATGAAAACGCGCCAGAAGATCATTGATACCGATGCGTAGAGCAAATGAAGAAGTCCTGGAGGTCAGAGGGTCAGCGATGGTAAGCTAAACGAATGTTCTCGTATCGAACCTCCGCTTCGTGGTGTCTTCGGCCCTCGATACTTCAAATCCGCGGGTAAATTCTTCTGCCAGTCTAGCATGTCGTCTAGAAGCTCGTCCAGCTTCTCATCCGTCGCATAAGTCAGTCCCGATGGACTTTTTTTCCATCGGAAGACATCGTCAAATTCAGTAATCAGCAATAAACTGAGAACAGCTTGCCTGTAAATGGTCTTCAAGACGCGGCCTAATATTAAGCTGAGCCTAACGAGCTCGTCCGTGTAGTGATCGTTGGGATTGCCCGACGATGGAAGGCGCGCATCGCAATCCTCAACGTCAATCATATACGGATGGCCATACGAAAGGCTCGTCCTAAAATTGTACTCAGGATAAATTATCAAAATGAATGGAGATATAATTTTACCATCGGTCAGTTATAAGGCAAGCACCCCAAACCCGACGTCTCATCTCTATGTTCTTTTTGACCGCTTCGGCGCGATGCAATCCCAAATCTTGGGCCTTGTATGGAATCAGCATATCGTAACAAGCCATGACATCATATTCGATGCTCACCATGCGAATGGCTGTACCAAGTCGAATCCATAAAGACGATAGTGCGGAAGGAACGAATTGAGAATGGACGTCCGCGCATTGACACAGGATGAGCAAAGACTGAACATTCACAATCGACGCTGTGCAAAGGACGTCCTCGCTCTTGATAACGTCATTGACTGCCACTCGAAGGGAGTCGAACACGGTTTGGGGTACCTCGCGCTTGCAAGAGGCGACGAGGCAAATCGAATATAATAATATTGGCGGAGGTGATGGGTTCGAAAGCGCGAGGAACTCGGCCTGTGTAATGATGGGTACGAGAGGGGCGACGTCTTGGAAAAATGAGTTGATGAGCTTTTCAATGACGTCTCGTTCGACTCGCAAATCTATCGGCTTCGGAAGAACAGAGGGTGCATCGTCGGAGTCGGGTTCTAATACTTGGATGAGACCATCGCCGGATTTGCTGACTTCCCAGGTATGGTGGTATCGTTGGTCGTACGAGTGGTATGCGCGAGGCGGCACTGTTGCTGTGGAATGCAAGAGATGCGTCATGGACGTTGGACCTGGCGGAAACCGGACGCAACGACCGTCATTACAAGTACGGGGATTAAAACACCAAAGTGCGACATGTTCATCACCCTCAATGGCACGGCTGCGGCCTAGTTGCGCAAAAGAATTTCAGAAAAGACATGTGCTTACCATCGATACGAACACCTCTGGTTTGTTCGGGTACGGGTGAATCGACATGTTCTTCTGGCGGCTTTGCTTTCACATCGCTAGCACTGGACGAAGCACCCTGAGCGTTCGCTGGATCGTCCTTGGATTTCTTCTTGAAGCGTGTCTCCGTGATGGGCAAGAAGAATGTGCACTCGAACCCATACTTTTTGCAATGATCGCAAACGGGAGGCTCGGAGTCGACAAGAATGTCGCATCTGCGAAATGCATTGAGAAAAATGGACGTGCAAACGAAATATATATTCACTTACCTAATTTTTCTGCTTCTACAACTGTCGCAGGCACGCTGCGTTTTGGTGCGCTTCTTGTGGTTGTCGCCTGTCGGAAAGTGTCACTGAAATGCAAACGCGTACAGAGGCAGAACACTCACCGTCTTCTGTGTCGGACGCCTTGTCCGAATGTTTTCCCTTTCCCGACTCTGAATTTCCTTTTCTCTTGCGTTTCGCAGATGAAGTGGGAGGAGATGCAGGTTCGTCCTGAGGCGGAGGCGGCGGGGGCGGGGGCGAATAGCCCATCATGGGCGGGCCATAGGTGGGGTAGGGAGGATACTGGTGAGGAGGAGGATAGTGCTGCATGGGATGGTAATAAGCGTGAGGGGGAGGAACGCCATGGTGGGGGCTCGCAGGGGGATAGCCTGAGGGGGGCGCGTGGGGATGGGCGTACGGAGGAGGATGGCCATTCATTGGGTAGTTCGGGTTCATTCTCGGGGCCGCAGAGGGAGGGGGAGGTTGGTACGGCGCGGGAGGAAGCGCGTACTGGTGCTGATGAGCTTGCTGGGCCTGGCTGGCCGCAGAACGGCGCGCTTTCGAGGCAGACTCGGACTTCTTGGCCTTTGCAGCCTTCTTCTGTCCCGTCTTTGCAGCCGATCCCTCGGGGGGATTCGCGGTGCTCCTGGTTGCCGACGTGGAGGGCGCAGGTGCCGGGGACGGATCTGCTGCAGGCGGTGTCGCTGGCGGACGGCGGACGGTGAGCGAAGACGGCACGGGGAAAGGCCGCGAAAAAAAGAGAGAGGACGCACACGATTGCGGGGCAGAAGGGCCCGAGTGTTTGACGGAGGAGTTGGGAGTGGAATCTCTGGAGGTGCTCATTATTGTTGTTTCGCTTGAGGTGTCTTGCACAACCTCGGCGCGGTTAGCCTGGATATGGCAGAGGGGGGGATCAGTTGGCACTCCGACGACTCGCACAGGGACGCAGCACGCGCCCGACTGTTCCGACGACGCACTTTGATGGGTGTCCGACGGCGACGCACACACCGAGCTCGCTGTTGCCGGCGTCGACGACGAGTGGTGGACGACGTCGAGGGTGTTGGGGACGATGCGGTAGGAGGAGAGGGGCGCAATCAGGACGGCACCCGACGATGTTCAGACTCCGCTCAAAAACAGCTCGCGGGAAGAGTGTGCCGCATATGGCATCCATCGCATCACCGCGCCTCGGGGTGCCGCCGTGTGCCGCCTCCCAGCAAGACGGATTGCCGTCGCAAAGCCGCTGCATGACCTCCTCATGACTGCACGCACGGAATATCACAGACTCCTTTTCCCAACTCTGGGGTTTTTCTCGGGCGCCGTTCGACACATCATCACGCTCCTCACGTCTTTTTCGAGAGCGGACCCATCGGGACAAACTCTGAACATACATTAAGATCTTCGCTACATGCTATCGGGTATAATCTATGTATCCAAGAAAAAACGCATCGCTCGAACTCACGCGGCACATGTCACCCGCACACCCTCAAACTTTCGTCTTTCCATTCGCCGCTGATACCTCGATTTCTTCCGGTTTATCGCCAGACGCTAACCTCTCTTCCCTATGTTCGACATCGTGACGGCTCGCCAGGAATGTCGACATCAGGATCGCGCAAGAGCACCACTCTTCCAGAGTAGCCAACAGATCTGCAAGAGAGTCAATAAAGTAGAGGACTTAAAATTCTAAAGACGTACATTCGGCAACAATGAAGGATCTCTTCAGACCCTTCGCGTCGTAGTTATCAATGTTGTAATAGCTGAACTCTGTCAAGGTCGCTGCATTCCAAATCGGAATGCGATGAGCCGCACGCTCAATTCACTTCCAGGAATAAAAATCTCACCTTGCAAAATACCAAAGACCCCACGGACAATCAGGAACGGCCATGCGAGTGCGAGCAGCTTCAACGTGTTGTGCACGAAGCCAAGCTCTCGGAGAGACATCCTGAATGTCCGTGCGATAGAGAACGCCAGCAGCAGATTGATGGCTAGGAAAATAGACTGCCCCGCCAAGCGGAGCGCCTTCGACGTGTTCAGGTCCTGTTGTGTGGGCAGATCGTCTGTCAAGGCACCCGGAAATGACAGACAAAATTAGTGACCGTGAAACCGATGTAGACACGGGCGAAATCGACGAACCGCCATTAGAATTCATGCTATTAGACAGCATCGTGCCGCCGACGATAATCATGGTGTTCGCTCCGATGAGGAACCAGTGCATAATGGACATGTAGCTTTTCTTAAGGTGGCGGAGAGAGCTGTAACCGTCGTCAGATGAAGAATGCCAATAATGATATGCGTCTTACAACGATTCTCGGAAACGCTTCACAAAGTTCCAATCCTTCGGCATTTTCGGCTCCAAGAACGACTCTCCACTGGCAAGGTTCGATTGGTGCCAAACTATGGATGACGACAATCAGCGCGCACATAAGCAACCCGGAAATATCAACTTGCCGATTAGGATTCGATACCTAAGAGAATAATTGAGTTTTGTTCTCTAATTTCAATGAAAAAGTGGACGTACGTGCAAAGAACAAGCTAATTGTTCCAAATGAAAGAAAATCATTAGAAATGCGAAGACCCCGCCAAAACATTTCCTCACCGTGAAGTAACCTGAGGATTTTTCTTAGACACCATTTTCACTCGATGTGTTGTAAACTCACCTTCAGCTCCAAGGATGAGGTACGCAACGAGGAGGCCTGACGCGCCATATCCGATGACACCAAATGCAAGCCCACAGGCTAACGAACTTATCAGTCCGTTATGTGTCGCCTACTAATATTAAGTTTTACGCACCTTGAGCAGACAAACGGATAAAAATATGTAGCAAGATGATGGTGTAGACGCTCGCAAACTTCAGTCGGCGAGTGGCGTAGCCGTAGATCAAAGTGACCCAGAGAATTGCATCTATGAACCAGTCAGTTGTTGGAATCTGAGGCTGATATACGCGTCTGCTCACAGAGAACGAGGAAAACCACAGCCGCCTAATAGTTCGGAAATATGCACAGATCGTCGTGTCAGAAAGTCGAGTTCGAAGAAGGAAACGGAGAGAAAGACGATAACACGCACCTGAGCACCTGCAGAGAACATGGTCGTCGCTGTTCAACTACCCTTTTGCAACCACCTCGCTTGCAATGGCGCCGTCTACTTTATATCAAAGGGGGATATAGAGAGGAATGAATTCTTGAGAACAGCAAAACAGCTGCGCGCTGCGGAACTGTTGGAAAGGAAGGCAGGTAGCTTGAAGCGTAGTCGGTGCCACATGCGCCCCGTGTCGCGCTCCTACACCCGCTGAATTGAATGATATGTTTCGTTCATGGATCCAGTGTTGGGCGGACCCGATTTTCAATTCGCTGGATGTCCGTTGTCGGGGTGCGCAGCCACCACCCTTCTACCGCGGATTCTTGATGCGGAATCGCCACAGCATCAAACGTCATAAAGTGGGGTGCACGACGTGAAAACGTCGTCAAATGTGGACTATAAAGAGCGGTAAAACTCAAGACATACTCTATACAAACAGGTCGAGTACTACGCGAATAAAGAAGATCTTAAAAAAGCTGCTGAATGAAATGATGAAGGAGATGTGCTGGAAAGGAACTTGGAAAATATATACGATCAAAAGAAACCCAGGTAAACGTCTGGTCACCCCTTGCTCGCCGCAGTCGTTGTGTCGCCCTCCCAGTCTGCGCCTGGGTTCGGTCCACGTTTGTCTTCCGTTGCAGGAGCAGAAGCGTCCAACCACGAGTTACCTCGTGGTCTACAAAGCATTTCGGCGAGATTCCTGCGCCAATTGCCAAGAGCGAATGGATTTGGAGGGGGCGGACCATTGGTTAAACTCTTGTGCGCAGTGTTACGTATCTAGACATCAGACGAAATGTATCGTTAGAAGTTCCGACGTAGGTCATGCACAAGACTCACCTGTTCAATAGTTGTAAGGTTTAATACAAGTAGCTAATAAATGACAATGTCAGTGTGGGCAACAAGGCTAGGAACACGTCGCAATATCACTCACCCGTATGTGGTAGCCAAGGAGTCCTCCGACAGGCCAAATGACGATTGAAGACATAACGAAAACTACTGCGCTCCCAGCTCCTTTTCGTATCGACGCGGTGGCACTGATATTATCCCGATGAGCTTGGATCACCAGGTGCAAAGCAGACGTGCAAATAACCAGAATGAGAGTAAGAATCTAAGAATCGATGTCATTTACTGACTGTCTCCGGAAAAAGAGAGAAGACTCACAGCAGAAGTCAAATATATGATGAAGAAAGTATAATTTCGACGACCAACACAGTTGTTGACCCACTGGCAATGGTGATCGCATCCATCAACGCAGTTATCACACTATCTGACATCAGATGATGATAGGACACCTTTTTCAGGAAAGCATCTTACCATACGACAATGGCTTGATCTCGGTGGACGATATATGCGACACGTTTGACAATACTTTACACGGACCCTGGAATGCGGACATTAGAAACACCCAACTCAGGAATCCACAAGCACTCACGTTATATTCCTAACCTTTAGCTCTCTCGGTAATGGAGCCCGCGATCCATCGTCCGATGACGAACTACTTGGATAAGGAGGATCAGGATCGAGGTCTCTCGGCAGAATACCGGGATCACTGAAAGCCTATAATCTCTGTCTTAATATAACTTCAAGGTTCAAAAGATTCATTGACATACAGTCGCCAGCATATTTGAGAAGGTCAACAAACACAGGTAGGCACCAATAATGGACACAGCTGGGGACTCGTTGTGCCACCACCAGACTGCCGTTGTACCACTCCATGTTCCTGCAATGCCGAGGGCGACAAGAAACGAAGCGATGAAAGGCAATGCACTATCGCCGCCAGTGAGAATCTTGCCACCGAAGAAAAATCCGTTGTTTGAAGGATGCAACTCATAGTTCCGCATCTGCACACCCGACTCCGACAAAATCGGTGTTTTGTCCAGAGGAGGCTTCGAAGCATCCTCAGGGGGATTGGGGTTGAACTGAGGAAAGCGATTGCGGTGGTGTTCCGAAGACGGAGAATATGGTTGAGGAGAGCGTCGGCGACGCGAAATCGAGGACTCCTGATCGACGGCTTTATCGTTTGTGATATTAAAGGTAGCTTCTTCTTCGATCGCGCGTTGATTCTTCAATTCCAAGTAGTTGTCGCCCTGTTCCAAATCCTCCAAATTCGCGATTTCCTTCACGGAACGCGAGAATGTCGAGCTCGGTGAATGGGCATCGACACTGAGCGTTCTCCGCAAGAATTTCTCCAGGCTGGTGCGAACTCGACCACCGGGTGTTGTGCTTCCCGACGCATTCCCGTTGCTCTTCCTTGGATGTTGTGTCGTATTGGAGCGGGCGCGTCCTGTCACAGCGTGAGGGGGCACAGCTTGTGGCGGTTTTGGCCTCTGCCCGATTGGAAGCAGCGGTTCGCGACTGATTTTCGTTGAGAATGAACGAGCGACGGTGTTTGAATTTGAGTTCAACGTGCCCTTTCCGTTCCCGAACTCATCCGTCGTAAAGGAGCCATGCGCAAAACTATCGGACCCGGTCGACGATGGACGCTGATCCACGGTGGAGGAAGTTGGCGCAGACGGAGCAGGCATCATATGAGCGGGGAGGACGGGATATGTCGAGGACGGATTGACGGCATGATTAAGATTACTCAGAGCGAAATTATTAGAGCTGTAGTAGGTGGGTCGCGAAGGGTGAAAGAATGCTGCGCTGGGTTGTATTCCAGGGATATGGTTGCTAGAGATTGCGCTTTGGTGGGCGGATTGCGAAGAAATGGACCCTTCTCCAGTAATCCTATGACCGAACGTCGTTGTCTGGGAGAGGGGGGAATGACCACCTGTCACTGCAGTGGAGGGAGCGCCAGTCGTCTTCAAAGAACGAGAATTACCCGAATTATTTCGTGACAGGCCTCCGGCGTTGAGACTGCTGCCTAACGAGCTCGCGCTGCGCGGTAGTGGAATCGAATGTGGCTCGGCGTTCTCTCCCCCAGACGCGGACATCGGGTGCGAAGGATACTGATCTTCAAGGCCCATTCGACGATGAAAAGAGAGCAGAGAATTCCAACCGTGCTCTCAACCTTTGAGAATAAGATTGTGAGCCCCCTTGAAGGCAAAGAGGTGGAAGCAAACGAACGACGTGGTGAAGAAAGAGAATTCGAGGTCTTGATGTCGAGTGTTTTTCACCGGTCAAAGAAGAGCCACTTGTCGACGAGCAGGAGCAAGCTCATCAAACACGCGCTCGACAGAATGAGCGGTGAGCTCGACACGCCGCTGTCGTGCAGAACAACGTTGCAGAGGGTCGTCAACCTTTCCACCGGGCTCGCCGATCACAACTCAATGTTTGGCAGGACCGCTTGTTGCAAATACAGCAGACGCGCTCCTCGTTGCGGCCTTCCGCCTTCGAGATTGTTCTTTGACTGCATTTACCTCTTTACTGCGACGTGCATCTCAACAACTTGGCCACATTGCTGGAAGACCTCTTCTTTTCGCACCACTCGAAAACCTTTGGAAGTATTCGACTTTAGGACTTCAATATGTCGGGAATTTGCCGAAGCCGCCTTGCTGAAGAACGAAAGCTATGGAGAAAGGACCATCCATTCGTACGTTTTTGCCAGGTCGGTGTGCTCGGTAAAGATCTGATGAAACTCGTGGCTGTAGGGCTTTTACGCGCGACCTACGAAAGATAAAGACGGAAGTATGAACCTCATGGAATGGGAGGTCGGTATTCCAGGAAAGAAAGACGTGAGTGCACATATTCAACATTCGTCGACACGAACTCATTCATTTTGGGTAGAGCAACTGGGAGGGTGGCATCTACAAACTTATGATGACATTCCCTGAAGGTAACATTAGATTATTGATGTATTACGAGCTGTTGGTTTACGACATATCCAGATTATCCCACAAAGCCTCCTAAATGTACGTTATGTGGACTAAATCTAAGGATCAATTTCTAACAAGTATCTTTCAGGCAAATTCACGCCCCCTCTTTTCCACCCAAACGTATATCCATCCGGAACTGTATGTTTATCGATCCTAGATGAAGAGAAGTCGTGGAAGCCCGCGATCAATATAAAACAAGTACGTTCCAGTTGACCTCATAGTGGCCAGTTTGACTCAACTATCAAATAGATCGTGCTTGGAATTCAGGATCTTTTGACAGACCCAAATATCGCGGATCCAGCGCAAAGCGACGCCTATACGCTGTTTAAGTAAGTACCTTCCTCGAGATGAGACCTAGGACTGGGTTGACGATGGTTAATTTGCTTTGCGCAGGACTGATAAGGCGGCTTATGAGTTCGTACAACCTTCCTTTTTGACTATTTATAACTGACGAATATTTTCTTCTCTGAAGGAGGCGCGTCAAACAGCAAGCGCGAGAAAACGCCGCCAAGTAATTGGGCTTTTCTCGTATGGTCTTTCTGGTACTCAGAGTTTTACCATTATGTATTGAACGTCCATTTTCCTTTGGATTTCTGTGTGTAATTCTAGCTGTGTTTTATTGCTCAATCCATTTCTGACTCGATCGAGAGTCTTCACAATCCACTACCCCTTCGACGTTCGGACATCGTTTCGTCTCATTGTGCACTGAACTCGTACATGGATTGATATAACGAGACTCCTTCGAGAAACGCGCTGGGCAGTGAGGAGGTTAAGTTCTCCGCAGCTTCTGCATTCTGGTATGTCCTCTTCGAACAATGCTTATATTAGACGTACTAACATTAACTGGGCCTCAATCCTAGTGCTGGCAAACGACGTTGTTATTGGCCGAAAATTGACCTTCGGCATGTCGGTATTAAAAAGACAGACAGAATTAGTCTGGCAACGGAAGCTTTCTGTATAAACCACGATGGCAACGTTTCCTTGGATCGTCTGCCAGCTTTGCAAGGATGCCTTCTTGCAGAAAGAAATTGTTCAGGTGAGCGGTGCCGCAAGTGCAACGTCGCGACGGATCTTATTATGTATGTTCTTCTCTCCCTGTCGACGGAGATACGGATCACGACATACCCCACACCGGAATGACGAGCGAGCAATGTCCGAGGTATGTTGGCCAAGAAGCGCATTTCACTCCTGGGCAGCTCTCTCTTTAGAACGCGATGACATGGACTGGGGAAAACATTGGATAAACGGAACATATCAGCTTCCGAACTATTTCACGTTTGGAATGAGAGGGTATAAAGCTTCCCCAGATCGTTGCGGAAAACTCAGCTCTACCTTGAGTCCAAGACGTCGTCGACCATGTTCTTCTCTATTTTATCATGCTTGTCACTTTTGACATCAGTCGGTGAGTGAGTCATGAAGTTGCCATTGTGAGTTGAGTTCTGAAGCCTCGTAGTTGTTGCACAGACAAACACCCCTTACTGTGATTCGACGAGCGGCATATGCCTTACGGGTTATACTGTACGTTCACTGATCCCCCAAGTTTATTTGGTTATTGAGTAGCTACAGGACCCTGACCTTGACATCACTGTGGGCTTTATCCTTCCGGAGGATGACACATCCACGGAATACATTGTCCAAATGGTTGCTCCTATATCCTACGGGTACACTGGTATCAGCATGGGCGGCACCATGGCGAACAGTCTTTTATTCGTTATGTGGCCAAACGATAACGAAGTCGTCTTCAGCACTCGTTGGACCAAGTAAGTCCTGGTTGCGTGCCAGGGTGGAATAAGTTGACAAGGTTCTTCTAGTGGATACGTCCAACCAGACCTCTACACTGGCCCAACAATCACGATGTTGAAGGGTTCTGGAGTGAACAGCACTCACATTGCTGCGACCTTCCGCTGCCAGGTAGGTCAACACTTGGCTGCAACATCTCTGTTTTGTCCCTAAATGCACGGACAGAACTGCACCGTATGGGAAGATGGCTCCCTTGGCTCAGGAAACACAACCGCATTCCAACTCATAGCCTATGTCGCGCAAACTACGACGATGGTCACGGATCCCTCTGACCCCGGCTCGGATTTCGTCGAGCATGATCAATTTGATTTTTTCGGAGCAGACCTGTCGACTGCTCATTCCTCCTCATACAACTCGTACATCGGCAGCGGCGCGTCTTCTAGCTCATCCAGCGCGGCTCCAGTCAGCACACCAGTTTCGTCCTCTACTTCGACGGCGTCGGCGTCTGGTGCCACTCAGACCAAATACGGACAATGCGGAGGTTCGACTATTCTAGACATTCTTTCGATGTTATTCTAAATTGCTCTTTAGGAACGGGCTGGACTGGTCCAACAGCGTGTGCCTCGGGAAGCACTTGCAACGCAGTTTCTCCGCCTTACTATAGCCAATGCCAGTAAAGAATAGTGTAGGCTGCCATTGCTGACTTTGTTTGACCACATTGTCAATATAATATTGTTCTAATCGACTTTGAAACTGCAAACTTGTCAAATTGAATGCCAGAAGGACAGGAAGTTCTTGAGTATTCGCAAATAATGTGCACGAACAAAGAGCGAGGGAGCCATCTGTCAATATATTCTTCGAGGTCGTAGAGATGAGTGAATTTCTCAGCTGAAGATCTGGCCTTTTCCAGGCATTTTTGCACAATGGGGAACGGAAAGATCGTCGCCATGGCGTGGCGTGGGTGGTGGACATGTATGCACTTTAGGGCCGGCTGGGCGGGATCATCTCAACAACGACCCTGCAAATTGTTGCCATTTCTCTCATCGCTGGCCTCCCTCCTTGTTCTTCACCACCTTCGACGCAACGGCCAGCCATTGCGTCGTCCACTCTTTTTGCCAACATCCTTGCCGTCGAGGCGACCACAAAACGCGACGTGAAGCGATAAATCGCGTCTTCCGATCTCTACATTCTTTTTTTCACGTCTTTTCGTCATGTCAGGCCGGCCTGGTTACGGCCCTCCCCCGAATTCGCAAGACCCCTTCTCTCTGCCTCAAGGCCCATACGCTCAACTATCTCGAGGAGGAGGATACGATAGCGGATCTGAAGCTGGAGATGGATATAACAGCGCGAGCAACCTCAATTTGAACGGACAGGACCCGTACGGTGGTGCGTTCGACATCAACATGGTCCACCCGTTTTTCATCCTGACCATTTCTGTTGCTTGCGATGCATAGTACGCGGTGACAACGAATCCGTCTACAGTAACAACTACGCTGCATCCATTGATTCACATTCCGGATCCTTCACTGATGCACCAGGCCCAAGGGGGTCCAAAGATCCCTATCCTGCCTGGTCTGCAGACAGGCATGTTCCGATGTCCACAGAGTACGTAATAGATTTCTTGCTCTTTCGTCTTGGATACGGGAATGGGTGCATGCACATCTATGCGTTCCCCAGTTTTCTTCTGTTACTCTCTTGGAAGACGCTACGAATGTCGGCATTGATGTACTTTTTTCCACAGCGAAATTGAGGACATTTTCCTCGATCTTGCCCAGAAGTTTGGGTTCCAGCACGACTCAATGCGGAACATGTTCGACTTCACCATGCAACTTCTTGACAGTCGCGCGTCAAGAATGAGCCCTAACCAGGCTCTCCTCACACTCCACGCTGATTATATCGGTGGTGAGAACGCGAACTATAGGAAATGGTATTTCGCCGCACAGCTCAACCTCGACGATGCCGTCGGTCACACTCAAAACCCTGGACTTCAACGTCTACGTACTGTCCGTGGTCACAAGGGTGGAAAGTCTGCAAGCGAGAAGAGCTTGAGCAGTGCTCAGGACCGTTGGCGGCATGCGATGAACCAAATGACACAGTACGACCGCCTCCGCCAGGTTGCTCTGTTTCTGCTCTGCTGGGGTGAAGCAGGGAACATTCGCTTTATGGCGGAATGCATGTGCTTCATCTTCAAGTGTGCGGACGACTACTATCGCTCGAACGAGTGCCAGAACAAGGTAGACCCAGTGCCAGAAGGTTTATACCTTCACACTGTGATCAAGCCGTTGTACCGCTTTCTTCGAGACCAGGGTTATGATAGCAACTTCGTCAGGAGAGAAAGGGATCACCACGAGATTATTGGGTATGACGACGTGAACCAACTATTTTGGTATCCCGAGGGTCTCGCCAGGATCGTATTGAACGACAAGGTATCACGAACTTCATTACAGGTATATTAATCACGTTCGTTGCTAATATCTTTTCAGAAACGATTGGTCGACTTACCAGCCCCGCAACGATTTATGGCACTCGAGCATGTAAATTGGAATCGCGTTTTCTTCAAAACCTACTTCGAGAAGCGTTCCATTTTCCACCTTCTCGTTAACTTCAATCGCATTTGGATTCTGCACGTTGGATTCTATTGGTTTTACACTGCTTATAACTCGCCAAAGGTCTACTCTCCGAAGTTTTCGCAAGCACCTTCGGCACCTATGACGTGGTCTGCGACGGCCTTGGGAGGAGCTGTATCGACCATCCTGATGATTGGCGCGACTCTTGCGGAGTTCATGTACATCCCGACAACTTGGAATAACGCTTCACACCTTACACGGCGACTCCTTTTTCTCTTGGTTGTTTTGGCGCTCACATCCGGTCCTACGTTCTACATCGCCATAACGGATACCTCGAAGGCCAAAAACCAACTACCTCTTATCCTCGGCATCGTGCAATTTTTCATCTCCGTCGTCGCCACTCTTTTCTTCAGCATAATCCCATCCGGTCGTTTGTTCGGCGATCGTGTTGCAGGGAAGGCGCGGAAGTACATGGCCAGTCAAACGTTCACGGCCTCCTATCCAAGCTTGGAGCGCAGCGCACGTCTAGCTTCGATCCTGCTGTGGCTGTTGATTTTTGGGTGCAAGTTTACGGAATCTTACTTCTTCCTTACAAGTTCCTTCATCGGACCCGTGGCCGTCATGGTTCGTACGAAAGTCCAGGGATGCTCAGATAAGGTGTTTGGAACCGCACTCTGCTCGAATCAAGTCCCCTTAACACTTTCGATCATGTTCGTGATGGATTTAATTCTGTTCTTCTTGGACACATACTTGTGGTACATCATCTGGGTTGTCACATTCAGTATCGCCCGGTCGTTTTCTCTGGGTCTTTCGATTTGGACGCCGTGGAAGGATATTTTCTCCCGCATGCCCAAACGGATCTACGCGAAATTACTTGCAACAGGAGAGATGGAGGTCAAATATAAACCGAAGGTTAGGTCTTAGTCCGTGTTCGTTCCGCTTTCTCTGACATGATTTCACTTGAAAGGTTCTTGTCTCACAAATGTGGAACGCTATCATCATCTCGATGTACAGAGAACACCTCTTGTCCATCGACAATGTGCAGCGCCTCTTATATCATCAGGTGGACACTCCCGACGGACGTCGCAGCCTTCGTGCCCCTCCATTTTTCACATCTCAGAACGGTAACAGTTTAAACGGAGCGTATTTCCCTCCTGGTGGGGAAGCCGAGCGAAGAATATCTTTCTTCGCGTCTTCCTTGACGACGGCCATCCCCGAGCCCCTACCTGTCGATGCCATGCCCACATTCACTGTCCTCGTCCCCCATTACTCGGAGAAGATCCTCCTTAGTTTACGAGAAATTATCCGTGAGGAGGATCGGAACACGCGGGTCACGTTGTTAGAGTATCTAAAACAACTTCATCCGGTGGAATGGGACAATTTCGTGAAGGACACCAAGATTCTCGCCGACGAGGCTGTTGGATTCAACGGGATCGGCAGCAGCCCCTTCGGTAGTTCTGATGAGAAGGGCAGCAGAACAGACGACCTTCCATTCTATTGCATTGGTTTCAAGACGGCGTCACCAGAGTACATTCTTCGCACAAGAATCTGGGCATCATTGCGTGCGCAGACCTTGTACAGAACCGTATCCGGTATGATGAATTACTCGAAGGCGATCAAGCTTCTTTACCGCGTCGAAAACCCGGAGATCGTTCGCATGTTCAGTGGCGACACCGATAAGCTGGAACGGGAGCTCGAGCGCATGGCTCGCCGCAAGTTTAGATTCGTCATTTCTATGCAGCGATATTCTCTGTTCAACAAGGAGGAGTTAGAGAACGCCGAGTTCTTACTTCGCGCCTACCCGGATCTTCACATCGCTTATCTCGACAAGGAGCCTCCTAGGAAGAAGGGCGGTGAACCTCGTCTCTTCTCTGCTCTCATCGACGGACATTCTGAGTTTGACGAAGCAACTGGTAAACGCAAGCCAAAGTTCCGGATCGAACTACCAGGAAACCCGATTCTTGGTGATGGAAAGTCAGACAACCAGAACCATGCCATAGTCTTCTACCGCGGCGAATATCTCCAGCTTATCGATGCTAACCAGGACAACTACCTCGAGGAGTGCTTGAAGATCAGGAACATTTTGGGTGAATTCGAGGAGTACTCGGTGTCAAGTCAAAGTCCGTACGCCATTGCTGGTCACAAGGAGTTCAAGAAGCACCCTGTCGCCATTGTCGGTACTCGAGAGTACATCTTCTCGGAGAATATCGGTGTCCTTGGTGATATTGCTGCAGGAAAGGAGCAAACGTTCGGTACGATGACGGCTCGCGCTTTGGCATGGATTGGTGGCAAATTGCATTACGGACATCCGGATTTCCTCAACGCTTTATTCATGACCACCCGAGGCGGCGTTTCGAAAGCGCAAAAGGGGTTGCACCTGAATGAAGATATTTTCGCTGGTATGACAGCCTTCGGTCGAGGTGGTCGTATCAAGCATTCGGAGTATTACCAGTGCGGTAAAGGTCGTGATCTCGGTTTTGGGACAATTCTGAATTTCCAGACGAAGATTGGAACTGGTATGGGTGAGCAGATGTTGAGCCGAGAATACTACTACTTGGGAACACAATTGCCGATGGATCGTTTCCTCACATTTTACTACGGCCATCCGGGATTCCACATCAACAACATCCTTGTCATTTTATCCGTGCAAACATTCATGTTAACGCGTGAGTATTCTGGTAAATCTGTGCTTACTTGCTCTTATGTCGTCGTCTGTTTTAGTTGTGTTTTTGGGTACGCTTAACAAACAGCTGGCCATCTGCAAGGTCGATTCGCTTGGCAACCCAATTGCTGGTCAAGGTGGTTGTTATAATCTTCAGCCTGCATTCGATTGGATCAAACGCTGCATCATATCCATTTTCCTTGTATTTTTCATTGCATTCTTACCACTTTTCCTTCAAGGTGAGTATATTTGATCATAAGTACGGCATATGCTAAAGCTTGTTCGCAGAGCTCGTCGAGCGTGGAACTGGGTCGGCAATAATCCGTCTTGCAAAGCACTTCCTGTCGTTTTCGTTCGTCTTCGAGGTTTTCTCTACTCAGATCTATTCGCAGTCTATTCTGAGCAATCTGGCCTACGGTGGTGCCCGATATATCGCGACAGGTCGAGGTTTCGCTACCAGCAGGACGTCCTTTGCCATTCTCTACTCCCGGTTCGCTGGACCAAGCATCTATATGGGAATGCGAACTCTGATCATGCTACTTTACGCAACAATCACCGTGTGGATTCCCCACCTCATCTACTTCTGGGTTTCCGTCCTTTCGCTCTGCATTGCTCCATACGTGTTCAACCCTCATCAATTCTCTGTCGGTGACTTCGTGGTTGATTACCGGGAATTCTTGAGGTGGATGTGTCGCGGAAACGCGAAGGCGAAGGCTAGCAGTTGGTATGGCTACTGCAGATTGAGCAGGACTCGTATCACTGGTTACAACAAGAAGAAACTTGGTCAGCCAACCGATAAGCATGGAGGCGACGCCCCACGAGCGACTTGGAAGGCGGTTCTCTTTTCCGAGATCATCTCCCCCTTGTTCATGGCGGCTCTCTTCACTGTGGCTTACATGTTCGTCAAGTCGTTCCCCGATCCGAATGGCCAGACACCGAGCCCTCTCATTCGGATGGCAATCATCGCCATCGGCCCTATGGTGTGGAACGCTTGCGTGCTGTTGACGTTGTTCTTCTTCTCGTTGGCCTTCGGTCCCGTCCTTCTGTCGTACTTCCCGAAGAAATTCGCAACTTCCGTGGCTTTCGTCGCTCATTTTTCGTCGTTGATCGGGATTATCGCATTCTTTGAGTTCTTCGTAAGTTGCTTCTCATGTCGTTGATATATATTTCTAACGAAACCTCCATCATAGTGGTTCCTTGAACTTTGGGACGCATCGCACGCGGTTCTTGGATTGATTACGATCATTGCTATCCAGCGCGCCATCCAGAAGCTTCTTATTGCCGTCTTCCTTTCAAGAGAGTTGCCTCATGAGGAGACCAATAGGGCCTGGTGGTCTGGCAAGTGGCACGACCGGGGATTGGGCAGCCAAGCGATGTATTTGCCTGCTCGAGAATTCATCGTCAAGATTGTCGAGATGTCTCTATGGAGCTCCGACTTCTTGCTTGGACACCTTTTGTTGTTCATCATGTCACCACCTCTTTTGGTTCCATTCGCTGACCGTTTGCATGCCACAATGCTCTGTAAGTGTCACCCCTCCCCTCCTATAACGTTCGTGCCGTCACTAACTGTGGCTCTAGTCTGGTTACGCCCTTCGAAGCAAATACGTGCTCCTCTGTTTTCTACAAAACAAAAGAGACAACGACGGTGGATTGTGAGTTTACTTTATGTCTATGTCTATGTTCTCGTTGCTGAACGTCAACTCGCAGGTGTTCAAGTACGGAATTCTGTACATCTTCTCATTTGCAGCATTTGCCGCCCTCATCGCACTACGTACGTAACTCGACATCGTTTCGCTATCTTCTCTGACCTTTTCTTTGCAGCCGTACTATTCAGAGATCACATCAAGTTCAACTGCTCGATATGCTCGGACATCTAGATGTTTTGCATGGTCATTTTCTTCGTTCGCATTCATAGATACCCAGCACCTCCATCAGTGAGGCATGCTGCACGACGCTCGTTTACAATTTGGACACGCTTTCTGTTCTATACTACATCAAATGGATCTATATACGAGAGCATTGCAATCATAATAACCATCGCTTTCTGTACACTTTTTCCGAGTAATTCGATTGGAGAAACAAACCATTCAGGTAAAGGATGATACATGAGGCTGCTCCGAGTCTTCTTAAGTTCACTCAATGCGTGCATGCATACACAAACGAATACAGAAGTGCCAAGACTTGTTCAATGTTATGTACTCACAAAGAAAACAGGATAAAAGTACAATATACGTTAATTTAGTCGGCAACAACGCACGCCTCCGGGTTCGTTCGAACCTCGTAACCATAGCCAGTACCGGGAGCACCTGGGATGTTTCCTGGACCATCGTAGTGCATCTTACTGACGTCGTAGTTGCCTTCAGAATCACGAATTGCTGAGTGAAATTCAAACATTAAAATTTGAGCAGAACGCACCAATGAAGTCCCAGCCGTCCTGCTTGATGTGGAAGAGGTTGATAGTGTTACCGGAAAAAGCATCACGGTGACCGGCGGCGTAGATACTGCGACGGCCCAGCTCTTGCGCGTCCTCATCAGAGAGGTCCCAGTGGTATCCCTGGTCGAGGACACCATAGGCGAAGGTGGAACCAGAACCGACGGAGAAGAGGTCGCCCTTCAACCTTGTGCCGTCGGAGTCAACGTAGAAAATGGCAGGTCCAGTCTTGTCCCAACCGCAGATCATGGTACCCTTAGAAGCAATGCTCAAGGAAAAGAAGGAAAGAATTAAAGTGTCATTAGGCTTACCATGCTCAGGCCCATGCCTTTGTAGGAGTAGACGAGATTGCTGAGGTACTTGCTCGCGGCGGCAACGGAGATTCGTTCACGATTGCGCAGTTCGTGAAGACGACACATGATACCGAGATATGTCTCCCAGTACTGGCAATCAGCTGGATGAAGACCTTATGAGTTCGCCGATACGTTCGCTCTTAAACTTGGACGAACCTGCGCCGCCAGCCATTGTACCGAGCAGGAATTTGTTGATCCTGATGACCTTCTCGACGGTTCCAGATGCTGTTCACAGTCGGTATTTGTATATACTACACAAAGTATATGCTCACCAATGTAGCTTCCCGCCGTTGCTCGAGAGTCGACAGCGACAATGACGCCGCCTTTGAAGCGGAATGCGAGCGTAGTCGTTCCATGCTTGATTTTGATTCGGCAAGAGGGGTCTGCATGGTCGTCTGTGTGCAGTCTCAGGAAGTCTGTAGGCTGAAGAGGCGTCAATACGACTTCGGTATAGACTGGCAACTGAAACGCACTTGTTGGAGGGAAGGAAGACGGAAAGTTGGCAGCCCGTTGGTCGCATACCCTGCACTCGACGCCCACATGCTGTCGCTGTACTCCTCGTTGTCTTCGACATCTTGTTTCGGGATGTTGTTTGTCGAAAACTTGCTCACGAGCGAGTTCATGATGAGGAGAGTGTCCAAGTCGTTGTGCTGACGCGTCGTGCAGAGGAGACGCGTTCATAGTGATGTCCCTTTTTGGGAAATCGCAGAAAGCCTGTGGATTCTCTCTTTTCTTTTCTTTTGTCGAACACTCTGTTTCGTTGGAGTGCCTGGAGCAATGGAACGATAGGTGAGGAATTTTTCAGATCTGTCTCGCAAGATTACGCTGAATGATTCCAGGTCGTATCCGACGCTTTACGCCTGGCGATGAATGGGAAATTGCCAGTGCCATGCCAGTGGTTCTCTACATCGAAAACAGGGACTTCGTTCATCAATATATTTGCCAAAAATCGAAGAACATATCATCCCGTAAACCACATCTGAAAATCTTGTTGCGCCCACATTTTGGCACTCGATTTTCGATGGCAGAACGACGAAGATTCGTGAAATCTGGTGGTGGATTCGCCGTTTCCCTCAAATGACAAGACGTTCGGTCTTCTAACCAGGAACACCGCGATGACCAGCGAACAGACCTGATATTTGTGGTGCTCTGACCGGAATCGACAAACTTTTTCTGTTTTGACGGATTGATTTCGTCGTCGCCGCAGTTATTGGGTATTTTTGGTCCATTTTCTCCGCTGATCATGATTCCAGCTGCTGGTCTTTTGGACGTCGGCCGCTTCGTGAAAATGCTGGCCAACATTCCATATCATATGGGATCCGTGCGGAGTTGGAGGCCAATGAGAGAGAAAAGGCCATAGGCGGTATGTTTCTCTTGTGTTCGACATCTTTACGAGAGCGTTGACACGGTCAGGTCCGTCGCCGGGCTTCTGATAGTCCGCCTTCTCGTGAAGCCCGGAAGTTACTTTGGACTTGTTCTTGAATCATTGCAAGTCTCGGGGTTGCTTGAATTCAAGTTCAACGTTTGAAGTTGTTGTTGCTCGTCGCTTGTAATTTATGTCTCGTCTCAACTTTCCTCCCCGACGTTGAATATAATATTCGGACTATTTTCGAGAAAATATGTGAAAAAGCGGCCGCTTTATTGTTACGTGACGTCAAAAGAGTCAATATTGTCTGCACAGCAGAGTGAGCCACGATCCGCTCGCAGCCAACTTGCTCCGCAACACCGACCACGCTCGCGCCTCCTGTCTCTGCCTCTGACTCTGTCGCCAACCGCCATCTCGCTCACGATGAGCAGCACATCCACCAGACCCCTCTCGCCTCGTCCAACGCGCAGGTCGTCGTCTCGATCGCGCCATTCAACACGAACATCCACCTCGAGCTCAAACCGCTCCCCGTCCCCACCAAGACAGGTATTCCATCGATCGCTAATACCACATTCGTCCCCAACAAGTGGCCTCTTTCCCCGCTACTATGGCGCCAAAACATCTCGCATGCACAGGCGGTCTGACATGCAGCGTGCTAGCTTCGGCGCACACGGTGCCTCTGTCGAATTAGATGAGCGTAGGGCTCAGCTCCTGAAGGATTTGCAGCTGGTGAGTCCCACCAACCAATGTCCCTATTTGCGCTGCGGTCAATTATGTATCTGCTGCTCTTTGTTCCGGGGCGTTAAGCTGACTGCGTTCTGTGCTTTTGCATCATAAGCTATATTCATGTCAACCGAGCGTTGAGATATTCGAGCGCTGGTGGAGACCCGACGCAGCTTTCGAGGTGTGTAGGCCCGAGCCACCGATGTTGTTTCGAAGTGTAACTGACTGCGAATGATAACTAGGATCCCGTCTCATCATGCAAGGGCCTCAACGAGATTGCGGCGCAAGTACGTTGCCCGTTCGTTTGCGCCCATTGCACCTTTTTACTGATCCTAAAATCAATAGTTTTTCGCCATGGTGAGTTCATCATCGATCGGACCTATACAACGGATTCCTCATTGACTTCCGTGCAGCCATTGATTTTCAAGAAATCCGTCACCATTTCTCATCGCGTTATTTCATCAACACACAATCCGAATCTGCTGATTTATCAGCAAGTCCAAGAGTACACCGTCAAATTGTTAGGGATGAAACGGGTAAATCTCTGACGTCTGTTTTTCCTGGTGATCAGCTAAACTGAATTGGTCATTTTAGACTGTAAAATCAATCATTCTCGTCGAGCTGGATGATGAGGACAAGATTATTACGCTTGAAGATCAGTGGAATGGCGAGGAGCCACCACACGCTTGGGGCCTCGGAATGCTTCGTCGTCTAAACAGCAAGACGATATCCCTCCTCGTCAGCATTCCGAAAGACTTGCGACATCAGCGTTAAGGAATCAGATCTCCACGATTCATCTAATGTTCTTCTATTCCTTTCCAATGCTTTTCCCCCAGCTTGAATAACTCATGTTTTAGTGGCGCCGAGTTGATCATATTCTCCTCGCACTGACTGTATTCTCTCAGCATTCTCATCGTCTAATTGACCTGCATCCATGTTGTGCCATTGTAAAATGTCGCCCGATTATTTGTATACTTGTTGTCTCATTGTAATCCGATTCCCTCGTTTGTACATGTAACGCCTCTCTCAACAGAGCAATAAAGTTATATAGTTTGCAAGATCTTAAATTCGTGCGGCGGCCTGCACGGACAGTAATGGGGTCACCTGCCTATTTCTCAAACGACCAGAAGCCCTTAAGAACGGAACACCGACGGCTAGGCTTCGCGATTCAATCCACTGGCCTGGCACACGCCCAGCTGCTATCCGATTAGTATTTAAAGACAGTATCATTACCTGTTCTTCAGTGTGAATCCTGCTCTACGCTATTATCAGTGAGAACTGAAGGACAATGTCAGTACAACCACAGTCCGTTTCGCCCTTGGGTCCGATAGGAGTCGAGGCAGCCCTCAAGGCGGCGTCGGACCCCTCGTTCACACCCCGAGCAACGTTCCAGCAGGAGTTCGCGATCCCCGGACGCGTCGCTGTCATATCCGGCGGGAATCGCGGGCTGGGACTCGAGATGGCGGAAATGCTCGCTGAGGGGGGAGCCATCGTCTACTGCTTGGACCTCCCCTCGCAGCCAGGCCAGGAGTGGATCGCCACCCAGAAGTACGTCGAGAGGCTTGGGATCCAGGGGGCGAGGTTGGAGTACCGGAGCGTCGACGTGACGGAGCAGGAGGTGGTCTGGAAGGTGGTGGACGAGATTGCGAGCAAGGAGGGGCGGATGGACGTGTGCATTTGTGCAGCTGGGATCCTCCACGGTGCGGATGCATTGGAGTACCCGGCCAAAGATTTCCAGAAGGTCAGTTGGTATATAGGAGGTTGGACTATTTCGGTGCTGAATTCACTTCGCCTTCGCCGACTGCAGGTCATGAGCGTCAACGTGAACGGCGTCCTGTACACGGCACAAGCTGCAGGCAGGCAGATGGTCAAATTCGGCACTCCTGGAAGCATCATCCTAATCGCGTCCATGAGCGGCACCATAACGAACAAAGTACGTTACTCTTCTGCAGATTTATAGTAGAGGACCGTGTCTTCGCAGAGTCCTCTGGGTCTAGAAGGTATTGACAGTTTGAGAAGGACCACGCCTGGATTGCATACAACACGAGTAAATCCGCCGTGCTCCAGATGGCGCGAAGCATGGCCTGCGAGCTGGGTCCCAAGAAAATTCGAGTGAACTCCGTTTCGCCAGGTTACATCTATACGAGGTCAGTGGTGGTCGCGCTCGACCCAAGTTCTGAAATTTCTTCAACACAAATTCCCTAGCATGACAGCAGCATACCTGAACACTCAACCGCAGCTCTTAGACAAGTGGTCCGGTTTGAATCCAATCGGTCGAATTGGTAGGCCAGATGAACTACGTGGGGTTGCTGCATGGCTTGCATCCGATGCATCCACGTTTTGCACCGGCAGCGAGTAAGTTGCCTGCTTTGACGCCCCTCCGCCAAATGATTGACTGGTTTCACTTACTCCACCTTTCAGTATCATTGTGGACGGTGGACACACCGCTTGGTAGAAGGACAGAAATGCACCAACGAACAAGATAACCCGTACTGGATCTTTTCCTGAAAAAGGAACACTTCAACACATCGAGAAACGGCAATTAAGAAAGGAAATGCAAATGAAACTTCATTACATGTTTTACTTTTTTTCTGGTGACCGCGAGCGGCAACGCTCCTGAGAATGCATTGAAAGCAGTAGGTAAACGCGATTTGGCTACAACTGGGACGTCGCGAGCCCATTTCTGTGTGCTTCTGACAGTCACATCGAGTCGTCATGGGAGTCGAAAGAGGGTTTTGTCTGGAGCTGCGTGGTGCGTATGGTCGACGTGAATTCTGAAGGGACAAATCAAGTTATTCCGGTCAGTTGCTCGTGTGCGCAAACCTCGAAGGGTGAAAGACAGTGACCTCCCTTTGGAATTCATGACAGAAACGTCCTAATATGTGCACCTGGGTGTCGACCCAGCTGCCCAGCAACTTCCTTGCCAATGCATTGGGCAATGAGATGGCGAGGTGTGTCCCACTTCTGGAGGTTTTCCCCCGTTAGGAGATGATAAATATCGAAGAAGAGCCGACACCAATCAGTTGACCGATTGACATGAACTTGATAGCATCTACAAGCAAGCATCGGAAAATCAGAATCAGACGTTGCGGTTGGAGGCGCTAGGTCCGAGAAAATCGCCGGTACGATGATAAAGTAAAACCACACTGTCCGAATGTGGGACATCTCTCGTCTGCATCTCAAGAGAGGGAAACACGGAATCGTGACGAAACAGCGTGCAACAACAGTCAACAGCTCAGGAGACAGACGAGCCTGAGGATGCGCCTTAGGACGGAACCACATAGCTGGGTGTAATCGATACCAGTTCGGCCGGCGAGACGAACTGGGACCCGAGTGGTTACAGAGGGAAGCCCTAGCTCTGAGTTAGAAGAGGGAAGACTATCGTGTAACCAAAAACGTGCCTTCGACACTATTCGCCTGATAAAGGGAGCTATGTCCTTCATCTAGGTGTCCTATTGCGTATTAGCAAAGCGCAGGAGAAGCCCGGACCATGAATTGTATTTCCCCGCCAAAGGATAGACGCTCAACGTCTCGAGAGCATCGCTCTGCATTATATTGCTTCGCGTTTCTAATATGATGATTTAGCTTTCGAACCATTCGAATGACCTCTGCGGGGCGCAGTGGATAAGTGTAGCAACTTGAAGAGTAAATTTGGACGCTGCTGTTACCTTGACAGTCATTCCTCTTGGCATCGAAAGTTGCGAAACATGGCAGGGCCATTGCTTGCTAGCATCCGTTCACCATTCTACAAACATCGCAGAACAAACTTGACGAAAAAAATAAGCGCACCTAAATTGATATTCGTATATGTTCAGTTTGTGCGAGCCCTAGCAAGTCGGCGCCGCCATTATTCCTTGCCATCGCAAGGGCGGCGAACCCCAATAGCTTGGATTTTCGCCATCTGAATGTTTAGCAGTGCGATCAAGAAGCACAGGACTCCGAGTCGGATTTAGCGCTCGCCGACAGCGACACAGAGTAAAACTTGTCTCCAGACAATGGAATTGAATATTCTAGTGATCATGAGAAGACCCTTTGACAGTTTAAGACGTAGAAGTGTTTCCGTGGTGAACCCATTCGCCATGTCCTGCATAAAACAGAAGCAAGTGAGTGAAAATCCATCGAACTTTGATATCAATGCCGTTTGCTCATTCGACCGGAGATTTTCTCTACCAAAATGAATCATGAGAGTATAGCTGTCCCGAATGTCCGTTTGTCGAGGAGTTCGGGAAACATTTACGGTGCAGAATGTTGTGTTCGCAGTTCGTGGCAGACGTTTTCAACCACTCCGTTTTGATTGCCTTACCGAGTCGCTTTCCCACAACCTCGAACACAGATATTGGCACCGCCACCCGTCTCGTTGACTTGCTCTCGCACACCGGCGTCATTTTCAAGTTCAAGGACAATATGTTCTCCAACGCACAGCTACATCAGAAAAACGAACGGGCATACAAAAAAGCTCTTCGTAACGAGCGTAGAACTGCACAACCAGGACGATCACCCGATGACCATGAATGGACACCGTTTCGGCTTGCTGAGAAGAAATACAAGGTCAAGTTCCCTCCTCCTGATCTGAGTGGCGTGCTCGACCTCGCTCTCTTGGATAGCGAGAGGGACGGGGAGATCCAAAGAAGCGCCTGGGCAGGCAGCGCAACAGCACAGGAATTTAAGAATGTCGGTACATGTAGGGGACGTAAGGTGTATTGCTTACCACGGGTACCTGGTAGACCGTTTCACCAAAAATTCAGAGGAGTTTGCAATTATTAAAATAAACGCAGGATTGATCGTCATGCCTGGTCATCTCACACCCGAAGAACAGAGGGCGCTGGTCCGATGGAGTCTCTGTGATCATGCCAAAGCTCCGAACGAAACGAATCTGGACACACATTACAACATTCCTTCAGAAGGGATTTGGAGTCTACATTTCCAATGCAAGTCTGCACTCTTGGATCCGTCGAAGAAATCTCCCGATCGAATATCTCCACGTAAAGCGGGCCCAAGTACAGTAGCACCCCCTCCAGGACCCCGCCAGCTCATTTCTAACACTGCAGCGGATCCGTCGAATTTCTGTGATTTGGCGAAGGAGCCAAAACCACTAGCGGCGCCATCTCCAGCGCTCGCGCACGCAACAGCCTCTGAGCTACTACCAAAACTCCGTTGGGCAAATATCGGATGGTTCTACCACTGGGGAACTAAGCAATACGACTTCAGCAGACCCAGAGTGGAGATTGGGGAGTGCGTTTGGAAACTTTGCACAGATATCGTCCGGGCATTGCCCTGGTCAACCATTTTCAAGCGTCCAGAGGGTGGTAATGGACCTCTCGCCGATCACGTAGATTGGATGAGCTGGGAGAACGAATACGGTCAATCTTCAACGACGCCCTGCCCTTCTGTTCGCAAACTGATACAATTTGAAACAGAGCCGGACGCGGGAATCGTCAATTTCTATCAATTGAAGGTGGGCGCTTGAGAATCTTCTCGGTGCTTGACATTTTTCGAATACCGCTTTCACGGCAGGACACGCTGATGGGACACGTTGACCGCTCGGAAGTGTGCGCTACTTCGCCTTTGGTGTCTATATCGTGAGGATCGCATTTTTCATCAGCATTGAGATCATATTTCACCTCACTATCATCAAATGTCATCGACGCAGGCTAGGCAACGCAGCTGTTTTCCTCATTGGCGGACACTCTCGCGACCAGGAGCCCACACCATTACTGCTTCGATCAGGCGACGTAGTCGTTATGTCTGGTCCGCAATGTCGAAGAGCGTATCACGGTACGAAACAAGTACAGGCATTGTCGTTCGGATTCATGATGACCTGTTATTATTCAGGTGTTCCGAGGGTATTAGATGGAACGTTGCCCGACCATCTTTTGTCATTCGGGGAGGACTTGGAGTCCGAACTGTTCGAAAGTTATCTTCGCACGACACGTATAAACATAAATGTGAGGCAGGTATTCCCTAAGGGATTCGATCCATGGAAACAGGGAGCTTCAGAGCCAATCTCAGACTCTTGTAGTGCCTCTGATGCTGACGTATAATAACAACGACATCCTATCACAACACTGGTCATTACAACGACACGGTTGTTTTCTGTGTACGGTACCTTTGATGGAGACAACAGTGTAAACCTGTGCGATTTTCGAGCGCCAGTTAATCATTTTCGTGAAGCTCCTTCATTGCTTCTTGTCGGCGCACTCGCATTTCCTTCGCCTTTTCACTGTTCCGGGCTGTCCTTTCGAGACGCTACGTCGTTCAGTAAGCACTTAAACAGCATCACAATGAGTTGGTAGCTATGCAAGTACCTCGGAACGCAAGCATAGGTTTAGCTTTAGCTTCGTATCATTGCATCCCCCAGTGTATTTCGCCCAAACGTCCGAATGACACAGTTCCAAATTTTCAATAAGTTCTTTACAAGCTTACGAGGCCTCTTCAATTATATCACCAGCGTAAAGAAGCAAAGGTCAACGCACCTCTTGTCTTATCCGTCAGTTGGGGGTGCATGGGGTTAGCAAGAAGAAGAGTTCATTTGCTCACTTTTCGTTTCAGCCTCAGCGTCCATTAGAAGTATCGTGGGATAATTGTCTTGATTTGGAAATTTGCGCTTTTCAACCCAGAATGCCGACTTCTCTGGAACGCCGTGCTTTGTCTGCGTCTGATATCTCCCGATGTCGAGATTGGGCCTTTGGAGTATAACAGCTTTCAGTGAGTCTTCCATTCTCCCTTTTACCCGCCAAATTTCTTTCGAGCCAATGTTAGAATTCCCAAGATGACCGTGACGTTCTTGACAGGTAATCAACGAGCAGGCAACACGGACTAGTTTTCCGGTCTTTTTCGCATTGACTAGTACTGACGTTGAGGCGCACAGGAGGGAGTGACAAACAAACATCCACTGCAATTTGGATGTCATTTGATCGTAAAATGTGACAATCTGTTGCGTGAAGATGTTCCTTGGGTCATCTTGACGACAATCGTTCGGAAGAACTTGAAGCAACTATTCCTTTAGGTTTTCGTGCTTCAGTTGAGTCCTTGTACTTGGAAGTATGCATCTCTGAAACCGCTCAAGGCTTTCCAAGAGATCCCGTATTGGTCGTTCATTTTTCAAACGGAGCCCCATTGATCAATGTGACTCTCCGACTACTGTTATCACGAATCAATATTGAACCATCCACGCACATACAACCGCGCCTTAAACCAGTCTTGGCGCCAAATACGGTAAAATTTGTTATCTGAGTCTACGGCTCGATGCAGCGCGGCGTCCGAATTTCCTGCGGAATACATCAGTACGTTGACTCGACTACCATTTTGTGTCCTATGATGATACAGATGATTGCACCAGTGTTCATCACCATCGGATCCCGCCGGGATTTTTTACCTTTTCGTTGTGCTCACCGCATGTCACTGCTCAATCAATTCCCGAACAAAGATCATACTGTGGACGGCGTCGGCGTGAATAGTCCACTTTCGATTTTGGAGGTGCTCGGTAATGCATGGGTTCAGAATCGAATTCTCGGCTCCAAAAGGCCTTCGGAGACCCAGAGCTCAGGTAGTTCATTTTCCTAACCACGGACCTGACTATTCAACTTCTTTAAAGAACTAGTAAGTCCACTTACTTTGAAAACTTGGCAACTACGCTTTGAAAGTCCATGGCCCGAGCCATCCGTCTTCCCGGAAAATCAGCCCTGCCCTCTACACGCTACCCCGGCCACTGCGACCGCCTCAGCTCATCCAAAAGCGAAGGTGACATCTCTGCTATCACTAGGCCGCGAGCGTTACGACTACCACAACAAGCATTGCTTTATTCCTTTTCCAAGACTCTCGATTCGTATATAAGAGCCGAACACTCAGGATGTTCAACAGCATCTTCACCCTTATTCTTCAAGGACCGTGACATCTCTCTAGATTAGCCATCTTAATCTCCTTTCAATCGTTACATTCGAAGCACGATGTCCGACAAGGGGTACATCTACTATAACCAAGACAACCTCAAGACAACTCAAGGCCGCCCAACGCGATCCGTTGCATGTTCAAATTGCAAGACAAGCCAAAAGAAGGTGAGTTAGACAAATTTTCCTGCAAGCCCTCCGACGATTGTCTTCGAGCGTCAGAGGGCTTCGCTGTCATCAGTGGCCCCTAACGGTCGTTCAAAACTGCAATCTTCAATGCCATGATTAGAAGAGACTAAAAATGTCTGTTTTAGTGCGAAAAAGGCAAGGACGGACCAACTTGCCTTCGGTGTGTTTCAAGGAACTTGAAATGCTCTTTTGATGAGACAGGTGGCCAGTAAAGTGCGTTCCCTAATGCTTTCATTGGATATGACTCTAACTCGACTACTTCTTATCACTGAAGGTTAGCCGAGTAGTAGACACATCAAGACTTTCCGTAATCAATCCTCGTCTTAGGAGTTTATTCCGTCGTGACAACTTCTCATTCTCTTTCAACATTTATTTATTAAAACGCATCTCATCCTTTGCACATCTCCATATATTCATCGCTAGCAAGTACTCCAATGAACTTATAATCCATGTATCCACTACACACTAGTATATTATCATATAGCATGCCCTGTATGACATATTGCGAATCTTTATTATTATTAATGCATTTCTAAAGTCTTCTTCTTATAAACGGCTACGCGGCTTCGTAATGTCCTCTTGGCTCTCTCCAGATCCCTCACCTTTGATTAGATATATGCAAGGAGATTCGCGCGAAAACGCATTAAGTTACTGCGAGGCCTCGGATTTTCCGACGCACTTACGCGTACTTACGATTCATGCATACCCATGTTTCGAGTCCTTTCCATTTCGCCTTTATTTTTTGCTCTCCCGCACTCTCATGCATTAAAGACAGTCCAAGCTTCGAAATTTTAATCTACTGCCGATGTACATACAAACATCATGTTCTCGTACACCCACAGAGCAACAGTTCACCGGCGAAGCGCGAAACGTCGATCAGGGTCATCCGAGCCTTCGAATCAGGAAGTGGCGCTTACTTCGGAGGCTGTGTAAAGTTAACACGGTGACGTGTAATGTAATAACATCGAAAATCCTATCTCAACACTGGTCAATACGACGACTCGGTCGACTTCTGTGCACGGTACCTCTGATGAAAGACAACGTTTCAAGCGCCTTGTGCAGTACTTGAGCGCCAGCTTAAGTCAATCATTTTCGTGGAGCTCCGTTAATTCTTTCGCGCTCACATTTCCATCGCATTTTCATTGTTCCGGGCTGTTCGCTCAAGATGCTGCGACGACCCTTTACCACTTTGGCAACATGGCAATACTGTAATGATATATTGTCCGCTATTCAAGGGCCTCGGACCGCAGGCACAGGCTTAGTTTGAGCTTTGTATGATTGCATCCCCCAGTGCATTTCCTCCATTGACATGGCACCATTCTCACAGTCCGATGATTTTTGCAGACTTACTAAGAATCCCTTTGATATCGATAATCAAAAGTAAACGAGCAAAGGCCAGCGAACTTCGAGTCTTACCTGTCAACTGTGGATGGATTGCCTGGGGGCACGGTGGCAGGAAGAAGAGAACCGTAACTCGGAGATGCTCGTCTTGATGCGGAAATTTGAACACCGGATACCGGCTTCCCTTGAACACCGCGAACTTGAATGATATCTCCCGATGAAGAGATTGGTCTTTCAGAGTACTAACACCGACCCCCACTTCGGACGCGGGGGGGTGTCCGGACAGTTCGAGTCGCTTCACTTCGCTTACTCAAAAGGCGTCGCGAATCAACGGAGTATCAAAGTAGTATCGACGGAGTTTGAATATTTGTATTCTGTCCGAACACCCCCCCGCGTCCGAAGTGGGGGTCGGTGTTAGTATAGCATTTTGAAGTGAGTCCTTCGTCATCTCTTTGACCTACCAACTTTCGTCCTCAAGCCAGATAGTACTAGTATTAGTGGAGAATCATCAAGATGACCTTCGAGTTCACGGTGACGTGGCATTCCCTGTCAACGTTGCGGCTGGCACTTTGCACCAGCACTAACAGATTACGCAAGAGCGCTGAAGCCCTTGTACCAGGGAGGCTGGATGCTACATGCCAGTGGTAAATGTTTGTTCCGTTAAAAAATGAAACACCGCTGAATGTCAATTTCTTCGGCTCGTCTCATCAACCGTACAGACTATTCTGAGGAAGCAACCGTGACCACATTCACGTATTGATGTGCTTCAGTTGTGTCTTTATTTTTGGGACCATGTGTTTGTAAAACCCGTACTGATTGTTTACTATCCAGCCAAAGCCCCTGGGATCAATGTGACTCTTCAGCTGATAGCAGTACCGCGCCTTTGACTTGCCTTCAAGTTGCCGCCAAATACGGTGCTCATTTCGAAATTGAGACAATATCTCTATAATTGCTCCGCAGACTCTATACAGCCCGGAGTCCGAATTAATTCGGAACGTATCAGTACGTCGACACACTCTTATCATTTGTCGTCCTGCGATGATGATACTATGATTATACCAGCTGAGTGTCAATCGCCATTCAACAAGATCCCACTGGGACTTACATCAATTCTTTCGTTGTGGTTACCGTGATTCACCGCGCAATCGACTTTCGAATATGAATCCACCGACGACGGCATCGTCATATTATGAAACACCCTCTTTCGGTCCTTTGAAGGCGTTCAGAAATGTTATGGGCTTAGAATCGAATCTTCTGCTTACATTTCCGGCACTTACATTTCTGCTTTTGATGCATATCTCGGAGACCTAAGGTTCGGTCCGGGGTAGCATATAATGCAATCCCTGCCCTCTGTTATCTCCAGTCGTTTTCCGTAAAATGTTCATAGATTTCCCCAGCCTTGGAGGCTCGGAAACATCAGTGTGGACCGCTATGGTCTGGTTTAATTCGGCCCTCCTCGTGGCTTTCAGGATTCACCCTCATTGACGCCACCGAGGCTCTGTATTTCGACTTCGAGCTTCGGGCTCAACCACCCGACTCACCGGCTTCTTGGATGGCAATCATCGCTATGAGCGTCTTTTGGCTTGTACAATAGCAGTGTTTATACCCAATATTCGTATAAAAGAGCTTTAGCCGAGCAATCTGGATGTTCAACAGCACTTTCAACTTTCATCCTCACCCTTCAAAGGCCATTCTCGATATATATTACAACTCTCTAAGTTTCAATCGACCTCGAAATTCATAGTACGATGGCCAGCTTTATCAACTATAACCAAAGCTCCCTCCAGAGCACCCAAGGTCGCCCAGCGCGATCCGCCGCATGCACAGAGTGCAGTAGTGCCCGGAAGAAGGTAAGGATAGCAAACTTCCCCCAGTCATACCACAGGCCTCTCGGCTCTCGCTTTGCTCTTGCGCTAGGCATAGCGGTCATTCAAATAAGCTTTTTACGCTCGTCATTAGAAGGCACAATGTTTGGAGGAACTAAAATAATCTTCTTTCAGTGCGAGAAAATCAAAAATAAAATGGATCAACGTTGCGATCGATGCGTTAGCAAGAACTACTCATGCTCGTTCGAGCAGGCTAGCGTAGCTGATACTAGTAGTGGCAAGTAAAGTACGTTTCTCGTACTTTATGGTGGATGTTGTCTAACTTGACTATTTTCCATCACTCAGAGTCGTCCGAGGAGAACGACCGTGTCCCGAACACACTTTGGGAAGTCCCACTATAGTCCTTGGAGATCAGCTTCACCGATATATTATACTCATCCGCGATAACATCTCTTCCTTTCAATTGACATTTATACTTCTTCATGCATTTTGTCTTTCACTCATCGCAATTATTATTTCACCAGCAAGTATTTCAACAAATTTATAGAACATGTATATGCTACTAGTAGTACGAGTACATTCTCTCATTTTATAGCATTTCAAGCACTGTAGGACGCAATACGAACTTCAATGCATGCACTTGTAAACTTTCGTGATCATCAACGGCTTCTCTGCTTCCTGGCTTCTTCTCAGCCCTTGCGGAGAACGTCGATCAGGGTCATCTTCGAATGAGGAAGTCGCGCTTGCCATAAATGTAACCGTATCCCTGAGAGGCTGTGTAAAGGGACCAACAATATTAATGCTAAATTTCCAAAGCCTTGCCTTCACGAAGACCCCCAGAACGACAGAAATGTTTGCTCTTTGAGAGGTAATTTGAAAAAACGATATTTCAGACGAGCACTTTCTTACTTGCGAAGTGCATGAAGCTGCGCTCTGAAATAGTCTTTTGGCCACTTCCAGTTGGAGGACGGAGCATTTAACTAACTCCTTGTAGTTGCTAATGATTCAGTACTCAAGTCGTCATCTACAGACTTGGCGAAGTCCACGTTTCCTGATCTCAGGAGTATTTCTTATATGGCGCTCTCAGTAAGAGTCACAAAGAAGAGTGTACAACTATTAGAAGTGTTGACGCCCGCGGTGACTGTCTGACGATCCCCATCATCACAGGGTAGAGAATCTCTACATCTCCCACCTGTAATCGAGAGCTATCAGAGAGTGAGTTTTACAGAACATTGCATGGCGATTTCTTATAGGAGTGTTGCCATTCTCAATCTTCAGGACGATTCCCTACCGGCTCGTCAAGCCCGGCTCGCGCCACACGGCGTTCCCTGTGATTCGGTTGTTTCGCTCCTCGAATGTGGTAAATGGTCCCTCGAATGTAGTAGATGACGGCACACCAGGAGTTCTCGATCTACAGATGGACGGGATATTTGCAAGTACTGTGTGGCGGGCCAATTCAGTCGAAGGTTTTTACCGTGAATAATTTGTCGACCGCCGCAATGCGATTTCAAACTCTGATACTATCCAAGTTTCTGATTTTCTCCCCCTCTCTTCCTGTAATGATGAACGGCGTATTCGATCCTAACAAATAAGAGCAAAGGGGAGGTCAGAGTCAGTATTTAAGTATGTAGAATATTCTGTTCGGAGCCCAGCAACGAGAACTCAAGCCTCTTAGCAACCTCCAAAGCACTCACAAAATGGCCGACAACTTTCGCAACCACAACGCGGAGACGCTCCAGAGTACTGGCGGCCGACCCAATCGCTACAAAGCATGCTTGAACTGCAGGGCTGTCAAAATGAAAGTGAGTAACCTTGACTCCCTAGACGAAATTCAACCTCGAGGTGCAGGTGACTTGGGCCCGCACTTGTCGAGATCATCCAACTTTCCGGCATTTCTACAAACATTTCTGACACTTGTTCTTGTCATATAGTGCGACAGGAACGAGCAAGTTCAAGGGGCCGCTTGTTCGAGGTGCCAGAGGAAAGGATGGCAGTGTCAAGTCGAAGGTGAACAAGCCAATCGCGAAGATTAAGTGATTCTTTTCCTGACTTTTGTTGTCTTCGCGGTCTGAATCGCGTCGATATAATTTGAATAGGTCTGCATGGTGCCAAGAGCGTTGAGAAATAGAGTTTTGGTTTAGTTATAGGCAAGAGCGCCTACCTTGTAGAGTTTCGACGTTGTAATATGCCAAACATTTTGTTTATCGAAGAGAAGATGGAGGGCGGGAAAGATAGAGTACCTGAGAATGAACTGTGACATCACTCGCACGAACAGGTTTCTAAAGTAGATCACGTTAGACACTGATATTGATTAGAGAAGTACAAGGAAGAGTCGAAGTTAAAGAGGTATTGCATCGCGGGCACGAATTCTACTCCCACAATCAGTAGATCCATCATTCAAAACCTACGGCTCGCGTCGGAGCATGCATTTCAATACTCTTAATGAGGAAGAAGCCGAGAGATTACGGCACATATCGTTGATTTGTTCAATGGAAACAGATTGACCTCGAAATCAATGCGGATGGGTCCGGTAACTTTCGTGGCGGCTCTGACACTTGTAAAAACGATCGAGGATGGGTAGGGCGCTTGGTCCAAAGAGACTTGAATACGATGCCTGATTGTAATCAACGACATGATCACTTCTTCTGCACTTGGATAGAGTCCCATTTCGCCCGCTCCATGTCCTCCTTCCAGACTTCCTCCACGTGTGGCTTGAGGTAACGGACGTCCTGGCGCGGCGAACACAATGAGCACGCATTGCGAAGAAGGCATACACGTTGAAAACTCACGTCTTCCTTCTTGATCCATTGTTCTTTTGGAAGATCTTTGTGCTGTACGCTGGCCTGCGATGCGACGCGGAAACGGTACATACGGTCATAAGACTCCCGTTCGTTCAAGCGACCGATAGCCTGGGTACTTCGTCACAAACGATAGAGATAAAGTCAATTGTAATCCGACCTTTTGTACGTCGTCCCGCTCTTCAAGAACTGGTGATCACAGTGAGGCGACAATTTGGGGATGGCACGTTTGAACACTCACGCAGGTCGTCGTACTTGAGACCCATCTGCCTGTAGCCCGAAGCCTGAGCATACCAGTCGGATATTGGCTTGAGCAGGTTGTAGACCGAGCGCGACTTCGCTACTTGAGGCGCGAGCGAGAAACTGAGTGGACCGAACATGATTGAAGTGCGTCTTCGCCGTTGTGGACAGCGACAAATCTTTGCGGGCACCAACGCGTGGATACGGCTTACCTTTCTTGGAAGCCACGTGGCAATGCCAGCTGCTATAAAACTTCGAACCCTTCAGTTCAACAAGCGACCACTCGTTCGACTTGCTGTCACTCCCCAACACCTCCAACACCTTCCAACACCCGTAATTTTCATAATGTCGAAGCAGGAGCGTAGTTTCATCATGATCAAGGTAAGCTGATCGCTCTGGGCAGCTGATGATCGACATTGACACGCATATATCCATCGTCTTTCAGCCCGATGGCGTCCAGCGCGGTCTTGTTGGCGAAATCATCGCCCGATTCGAGAAGCGTGGCTTCAAGCTCGTCGCATTGAAGATGATTCACGAATCCCCAGAATTCCTTGAGAAGCGTAAGTGCTTTGTGTTGCCCACCGACTCGTTGCAACACGCTCATACCACTATCGATGTCGCGTAGATTATGCCGACCTCAAGGGCAAGCCTTTCTTCCCGGGCCTCGTGAAGTACATGTCTGCCGGACCAGTCGTCGCGATGGTCTGGGAGGGCCGTGACGCGGTGAAGACTGGCCGTGTCATGCTTGGTGCTACTAAGCCTTTGGAATCCGCACCAGGTCATTACCCTCGTTCTATTTCTTCACGTCGATCACATCATTAATCTCCCTCGATCTGCAAAGGCACCATTCGCGGTGATTACGCCATCGATGTTGGCAGGAATATCTGCCATGGCTCTGACTCTGTCGAAAGTGCCGAGAAGGAAATCAAATTGTGAGAGCATTGTCCTTTCTTTCACCTCTTGTTCTGATCTCTTGCTCGTAGGTGGTTCCCGGAGGGCATCATTCAGTACACCAGCGTCGTCGAGAGCCAGGTCTTCGAGAACTAAGTCTAGAAAGATCCATTTGAAATGGGAGCAACAACTAGGACCAGAAATGCAAGTTAAAATAGAACGCAGGTTCAACTGTACCTTTACTTCGTCAATGAAGAATCATTGTCTACACATCTTCGCGCGTCCTGTTGTTGACGAGATATGTTTTACAGATGAAGTTCAATGAAGCCCGGACTGGCTGATGCCGTTTCAAAACTTCGTGGGAAGCGGGTGACTGGACGTTGAAGAACTCCTCTTTCTACTCAACTTCTACAACATGCTCGATTAGCTTTTTCTCGATCGTGCATTCAAAAGGCTCCTCTGCCTCGGTCAATTGAATGGATAGTGAGCCGCCGTAATTCATTTGCCCGCTGAACACGCTTTTCGCAGATCCTCGCAGTCCTCTTCTCACTACGTCTTGATTATTTCCCACGTCCGTGCAGCGCCTCAGCGTCGCTCTCTCGCACGACATGGGTCCTCGCGCCCCGCATGAGAAGAATCACTGACTTGCGACAGAGCGCCGTCGGAAGAAGAACGAATGGACAGCGGGTTATGTTCTCATGAAGGCTCGTTTCTTACAGAGACCGTAATAATCGGCCGGGCGACGAATATCCAGGCGCTGAGTCGCCAAGCGCATCCCATGCTCTGACATCCTCCCATCCTCCCCCCACTTCGTCGCCCCACCGTCTTCACCACCACCATCATCTGAGGATGGCAAGACTCCCTTTGGTCCTGGTGTCGCTCATTTGTGCGACGATTTCGCGTCTTGCGCTCGCTAAGGATGAACCTCAGCTTCAAGGGGACAATTTCTGCAATCCGCTTATGTGCGTCACTGCGTTTGTCAACGACTCCGTCGTCACTTGTGAGTGTTTCCGTCCCACTGAATATTTGTGCGTTTACGATGCCATGTGCAGACCAAATGTCTTCTTTGAATCAGTTGGGATGGATGGCAATGTGGGTATAATTCCAATTAATCACGGATATCCTCCTAATCGCTGACTTCCAATGAAAGTGGGTTTGGCACGTTAATGGAGAACTCGGCGATGGTGCTCATGTGGTGGAACGGCGACGGCAGCATCACTTTATCACAACGGACTGCGACGGGCGATGTTGAGCCAACGCCAGACAGCAATCCCCCGCGAGTTGCAACCACTTATCCAGTGCTCAGTAATGTAAGTGGTTGCAATATGCTATTAGTATTAGTGAATGAATCTGATTTGGCGATACTTTACTCAGCTCACCGCTACCTTACCGACACTCTCGTTCACAATACCAAAAAATAACGATACGGTCCAAAACATTGTGTGGGCTTATGGCACTGAAAATCCCAATTCGTCAGACCCGAACGACGCAAACCTTGCCATACATCAACAATCAGGAGCTACAACTCTCAATCTTCAAGGCCAACTTGATGCGGACGATCTTCCTAGCGCTTCCCAAGCAAACTTTGGATCGCCGGAGCCACCCTCTCAGCCAACAGGTTTACCTTCGCCGACGGGCTCGCCGTCGGATTCACAAGTAACTGGTAGCCCGCCGTTCAAGACGTTTGAGAAGCTTATTGTCGCCCATGCTGTAATTGTGACGATGGGGTTCCTAGTCATCTTGCCGACTGGGGCGATGGTCGCAAGATGGGGGAGGATGGTTTCCGACAAGTGGTTCTATTATCATTGGTTCATTCAAGTGGTAATCAGTATCCCGATTGTTGTCATCGGATGGACCCTCGGACCTTTGGCTGTCGCAGAACAGGGAGCAAAACATGCTGATGATTCGCACAAGGTGAATTTCAGCCCAGCGATCCGCAATCAAGATATTAACGAAATTGAATTAGGCGATCGGAATTCTGCTGTTTCCATTATACATCATACAATTGTGCCTCGGAACCTTCATACATTTCTTCAAGAAGCCGTACCCGCAGCGCCATCCGCCGCAAAACTTTGTTCATGGAGGACTAGGTATAATAATAGTCGTCCTCGCCTTTGTACAGGTGAGGCGCCCTTTTTCAGTGGGATTGATGATCCAGAGGCTGACGATGGCGCTAGACGCGTACGGGATTGACGAAAGAATGGACTAAAGCAACATCGCGAGGCATCGCTCTGAATATTTTCTCAAACTTATGGATCGCTTGGGCTGTGGTGAGTTGGTACCCATTTCGACATAAATAGCATTTCTCATATAAGCCACTATTAGTTCGTACCGGTTGCATATTTTGCAGGCTTTGCTCTCCTCTCTCGACAGCTCGCACACGAACGTTCTTTGCCGCCGCCTTATACACCTCCACCGGGTGGACGCGACGATAGTCCTGGGGGTATCGGCGTGCGTCGTCTATTAGGCACTGAACCTGAAGACGATGGTACGCACGATATTTACTCGGAGACGAGAACGCATTCTTCGGGCTCCAGCTTATCCACGGATATTGAGATGCGGGAGGTATCTCTTCAAGGAATGCCTCCTTCACTGATGCAAGTTTTGAGTAGTATTGGTGGAACTTCCACAGGCTCGAGCGTGCCCAGTCGCTCTAGCCTGACACGAACAGATGTTTAAGATGAACATAGCGCTTCCAGTTTCTGGTCTCTTGTGGTTTCATGTAGCATATATCTTACCCAATGTCTAGAATAAAAACTGCATTTTTAAGGAATTTGTCTTTCTGCTTACGTCATAGCGACTGACGCTGCCGAAGACTTTCGTCAAAATATCGCGACTGACGGTTTGTCGAACGTTGACCAGCTTCCTTCATGTCGGTATGGCTGCTTCGACGGCCACAATCACTTTCTCAAGTCCATCCGATATTCGTCTCTTCTCGATTCTTTCATTACGCTCGGCGCAATAGCTTGCAAGTCGCGACCGCACACCATGGACTCTGGCTACCCCATCCTCGACCTGCCATTGCTTTGAAGTCTCGTCGATGGCAAAGCACAAAGGAAACAACGTCGCCGGAAGCCCAGGTACCAGCTGAAGCGAAACAAACGTCTGTGTCGACCTCCTCAAGTGACGACTCGCCAAAGCCATCGACGCTCACGCGAGCTTGGAAGAAGGTCAAGCATGAAGCTCAGCACTACTGGAATGGATCGAAATTGCTCGTTTCAGAGGTCAGGATATCTGGAAGACTTCAATGGAAAATACTTCAAGGCGAAACCCTTACTCGACGCGAAAGAAGACAGGTGCGGAAACAGTGGACATATTCTTCATGCATTTCACGACTGAATTACAGCCCACTAGTTGAAACGAACGACTCAAGACTTACTGCGGCTCGTCCCCTTCGCAGTTTTTGTCATAGTCCCTTTCATGGAACTGCTATTACCAGTGGCTCTCAAATTGTTCCCGAATATGCTTCCTTCAACCTTTGAAGACAAATTTGCGGCTGTAGGTACTATTCCCGTTTCTTTTTCATACTTTGTGTTGATATGATAATCTTAGGAGGAGAAGCAGCGCAAGCTGTTACGCGTCAGGTTGGAAATGGCGAAATTCCTCCAAGAGACTTTGCGAGAATCTGGATTGAAGGCGAACAGGCACATCATTGGAAGTGATGCCCTCAAGGAGTTTTTCAGGAAGGTTCGGTCCACTGGTGAATCTCCGTCGACGACAGATATTGTCAACGTCGCGAAGCTCTTCGATGATGATCTGACCCTGGATAATCTGTCGCGTCCTCAACTGGTGTCTATGTGTCGGTACATGGGCCTCAACGCGTTTGGCACGGACAATTTCTTGCGCGGTGCTATTCGTGCTCGATTGGTGCAGCTGCGGAGAGACGACCAATTAATCGACAATGAAGGGATCGATTCTTTGTCAACGGCTGAATTGCAACATGCTTGTCAATCTCGCGGAATTAGGACAATCGGTGTCTCTCCTAGTCGTCTGCGGCAGGAGCTTACTACATGGATAAAGCTCCACCTTCACAATCGGGTATCCGGTGTCCTCTTGGTCCTTGGGCGTGCATTCTACTTCGATCGTAAGCCAGGAGAGTCCGAAGAGAACACGACAATCAAAGCCCTTGAAAGCGTGTTGAGCAGCTTGCCGGATAATTTGGTAAGTGTCTTTCCTCCTGACTATAAGATAAGTGAGACTAATGCTTTGACCGTATCAACAGCTTAATGAAGCGGAACTTGAAGTCGATTCAGAGAAAGCAAGTTACAAGCAGAAATTAGGCGTCTTGCAGCAACAAGAAGAACTCATCGAAGATGAAGAGGAGCAGGAGCACAAGGAGGAAGAAGCTCGTCGGTTGAAGAAGGAGGCGGATGAGAAGGCGAAGAGGGAAGAGGAACTCCTTATGGCTGAATCATTGCTGCCTGAATCCGAGGTGCGTCAAGAGGAGCAATACTTCGTTTATTTTATAAATGTTGATGACGAGCTGCTTGAAGCTTCGCGCCGAAGCCGAACAGGAAGACGCGCGTATGACCACCGAGCAATTGGCGGAACTCGCGGAGGCACTTTCGATTCTATCTGCAAAGTCTAGCGTACTGAAAGAGCGCGACGAATTGAGAGTTCTCATGGAAGAGAACACAAGCGCCGAAGAGGTACGGCGCATTAGCTTCCCTTATGTCGGAGTCGTACTCATGCAGTACTCTCTCTCTCATATAGGACCCAAAATCATCTTCTGCTCCTCTTGTCAAACGGATTCGTTCCATGATAACAAAGATAGACAATCAATTGGAGGCATACGACTCAAAAGTTGGCAACTCTTTGCAGATGATCTCTTGCGATTCGCAAGGTAGAATATCTGTCGAGGACCTTCAGAAGGCGCTTGCAGTCATCAAACACAAACCTGACGAGGAAGTCGGACACGCAGTCATCCAAAAGCTTGACGTCGACAAAGACGGTTTCGTCGAGCTCGAACACGTACTTGGCCTGGTTCGCGAAGAAGGTTTAGGTGAGTCCTTTCCTTTCTCTCGGACACACATATTCTATAATTATTTGACAGGAATTGTCATGGATGGTGAGGCACAAGACCTCATTGGCGAAGGAAAGGAAATCAAGAATGCCAAACCTCGAAAAGAAGACATTGTTCAAGAATAGAGTATCCATATGTTAGAATGCGTTCAGACGCCTAGTATTGTCCTTTTTCGTTTCGATCTTGCATTTGTCCTACCTCACCGCTTTGCATAATATTCAACAGAATCCTTTGAGACTAGCTGAGTCGAATTGGTTGATCCGCTTGTCATGTGGTCTGCGTCCAGGCTAGATAGACGGGGGAATGTCATTATCCGGGTTATGGAGGACACCACAGGCGTGTCTTCGGACACTCTCAGAGCAACTCACATGAACACTTCGAAGAGGCTGGGGATCAAAGAGGATGTAGTTCTATTCAGATGAGATCCTATGAGAGAACCCTATATTTAACGGTACTTCATTTTTCCAGGGAACTAACTTCCGCGAATGCACCCGATGAACCAGAACTCCAGTGAATAGAGCGTATGCCGAAATCCAGTGTGTAGGTTCACGACTCGGAGCTCCGCTACTCTCGTCTAATCTCATGAGGCGCTTTTCGAATTCACGAAGGGAAATGGAGGAACATCAAGAAGTTGAACAGATGTGGGTTAAGTTGTTCATGGCTGCCCTGACTATTGTTTTCGTCTTTCGCACAGGTATAAATTATTGAGGAGGGGTATAAAGTCTTGAGGACTTGCACCATTCGCTTCAAGCCCAGGTCAGCTTGCAACCACCCCAGCGAGGCTTTGGCTGGCTTCCTTCCTCTCTCCGAAACCTCGTCAGGCACTCGTCACGTCCAACATGTCCGACATGAAGCATGACATCGAGCATGTCGACCAGCAGCACATTCAACGCTCGCTGACGACGGTAACACTCACCCCAGAGCAGTTCGAGAGCTTGTATCTCCAACCGCGAGATGCTCGAATGACTGGCACTCTTGCGAGCCGTGTGGGCAATCCTACGCCGTTGTGAGTGGCTTTCTTTCGCGGCATCCTGTCTTGCTATAGATTGCATGTCTCAATCTCACACCAACAGAGGCGTGTCCTCCTTCCTGTTTGCACACGTGCCCCTGGCTATGGACCTTCTCAACTTCCAAGGTGCCACCTCTGCATCTAGTGTAGCTATGCTTGGTGTAAGTTTAGACCCGCTTTGGACTTTGCGTTCCCTTGACCTGTAAAAAATTTCAGGCTTTCTATGGCTGCGCTGGGATTGGACTCTACCTTGCGTGTATCATGGAATGGCTCATAGGAAACACCTTCCCATGTGTTGTTTTTGGAACCTTTGGTACGTACGCTTTTTTCCACAGCAGGTTTCCGCTGCTTACTCGCTAAATAATGCCTTCCGGTCGATCATGTGTTGACGCTGCGCAGGCGGGTTCTGGATATCATATGGCATCGCGGTTCAACCTACTTTCGATCTCGCCGCTTCCTTCGCACCCGCCGCTGACGCTTCTAATGGAATTACCGCCCAAATTGCTGGTGCTTCGACGGTACAGTATAACGCGGGTCTTGGCCTGTACTTCATGTTCTGGGGTATAATGTGTGTTATCTACTTCCTCGCCGCCTTGAGAACGTGAGTAGTTTTGTATGAGATCGGAAAACACCCAACTTAACGCGTTTGAAATAGGAATGTGCCATTTGCGATCGTCTTCCTCGGTAAGATAAAAATTTCACCGGCGAGTGTGGGTGTTGTCTGACGCAGCGAATGCCGATCAGCCCTCGTTTTCGCGTTCGAATTCATTGGTGCTGCGTACTGTGCGTGCCTTCCGAATGTCGTCGCGTTCCATTTTGCTGATCCGTTTTGATAGTCCATACCGCCCAAGGCAAGCTTTCGCTGGCGGCGCATGAATTCAGAATAGGAGGTGGCTTTGCGTTCGTAACAGGACTTGTATGTGGAATGCTTATATCCTCTGCGGCACCTCTGCTGACGCGTCTGTTGGCTCGCAGTCGGGGATATATATCGACATTTCGCTACTGTTTGCCGCAGTTGGCTTCCCGATCCAGGTTCCAGTATTCGATCTTTCGACATGGTTCTTGTTGCCTCGAAAGCGCAAGGAGGGTGATCATATGGCGTAGTAAGCGTCCCCGAGTCTGTTCAAATCGCCACCGAAGGAGGGGGGAGTGTTTTCTGGAAAAATCTGTTTTGATGTTTTATCATGTACGAATAGTCACGATTGCAAATGTACAACACGACATTTCATATGATCGCGGTCAGCAAGCGTTGTGGTCGATTCCGGAGCGGAAATTGCGGCGAAAAGAATAAAAAACCACGTGGTTGCTAAATTGGCGACTGCCACCAGCGACTGCGCATGGCCAACTTGCGCAGCACTTCTTGACTGTTTCCTGCCTGCGCTTCCCCCCTCCTTTCCTTTAAGCTCCCAACTGCGCAGGTCGACCATGAACGACTCTACAAATCCCTCAAAACCATCGCGCAAAGGAAAAGAGCGCGAACCAGCAGATATATTCGAACGGATGATTGCCATCCAGCGGTCCAAGGCGGCGTGAGTCCATTCTGCGATATTTCCTCTCTGCGCATTTTTGCTCACCGAAATACTATGCGATATAGGGCATCGAGGAAAGAGAGAGCTGAACGCATCGAACGCACCGACAGATCAGAGAGAGCTTCAGCGACGCCCGTCGCACCGTCCTCACCCCCTCGACAAGCGCGGACACCCCTGGCGACCCCTCAAGTCGTCGTATCTCGCACAGAATCGCTCGACGCTGAAGACTCGCAACGGCGGCGAAAGGGTTTCGCTGGATCTCCCCGAGCTAACCACCAGTCGGCGGCCTCACACTCGAGACCACAGGGCAAGCTTTTCAACCCCGAAGCCGAGCCTCTTTCTATGCGTCGGACAGCAGAGCCTGAGACCATCTCCGATACGGGGAGCAGTTCTTATGCATCGAGGAATCATTTGTCTTCTCAAGAACGGGGTGGCCAACAAGGCAGGCTCTTCGACCATCGCAAGGACGACCCAGTACGCTTTCACGTACTCTCTCGACCTGGTCCCACCAACGGCAACAAGCCCACTCCCACACCCAAGTCTTCTGGAGAATACGTCTCAGCCTCCTCCACTTCGTCCTACGCACATTCTATCACATCTTCCAATTTCACACTAAATTCCACGACCGACGGCTCATCTGCATCCTCGAATTTATTCGATCAGCAACCTCGCGAGCATGGTGATTCCAACGCATTTGCACAGCAACTCAAGAAAGTCTATCGCTCAATTGCGAGTTTGGAAGCAAAGGTCCTCCGAGATGATGGCAAAGATGTAGCCGATCCAGGTCGCATCACTCTCATGCGTTCAGGGGATGCACCGACGAAAGAGCAAGAGGATGCGGAGAAGGAAAGGTGGAGGAAATTCGTCGGTGATCACAAGCGGTGCGTCTTCCACTGCCCTTCATACAACGCACAGACGTACTGAATATCCCCCAGTCTCGCTGAAGCTATGCACAACCTTCTCGAGCTTACTTTAGCGCCGCAAGTCCCCGCCTCCGTCAGGAACATCCCGACAAAATACAATATCATCATTCGCCTCTGGACTCACGCATTCAACAAACCGCTGCAGGCATTGCGTAACGCGTCCTTCCATTCGCCAGTCGCTCTCGAGCATCTTCAAGAGTACATCATATATGCTTACATTTTCTATTCTTCTCTTCTCGAGGAGCAGACGCTTGAAGGGTTCAAGACCGGATGGCTGGAAGCGCTTGGTGACCTTGCGCGTTACCGGATGGTCATGGCAGCGATGACGGCGCCGACGAATTCGCTTTCGGGCTCGGAGGAGACGGGCAAGCCGGTGAATCAAGAGGATCTCGCTGCGCAAACGCAAGAGGACGAGTCGTTCGGTCGCGTAGACGACTCGCCGGGCCCAAGTGTTGGCGTGGCTGCGGCGCGTCTCCTCGAGCTCGAACCGGAAACGGAACGTTGGAGATGCATTGCGCGTGAGTGGTACGCAGCAGGCCTCGCGGAGACGCCGGGGACAGGGAAACTTCATCACCACCTGGGCCTCCTTAGTCGCGAGATCGAAGGCGAATGTCTTCGTGCGGTGTACCATTTCGTCAAAAGGTACCGATATACTCCTCTGCGATCAAGCCGCCGATTGCTAACTTCTGTTGATTTCTCCTAGTATGACCGCCCTTCACCCGTACACGACCTCCCGAGAGTCTATTTTACCCATCTGGTCCGCGACTGCGCAGGCTCGTCGGTCGGCTCCTGATGCCCGAGCTTCTGAACTCTTCGTCCTCATGCACGGAATGATTTTCACGAATATCCAACTCGATGACTTTCAACCCACATTGGCCCGCTTCATGGAACGTCTTCAGCTCGAGGGTGCGGAGGAGCGCGATTGGATTATGATGGCCGTCGTCAATGTCGCTTCGTTGCTCGAATACGGCAAGCCAACGGGTGTCCTGAAGAGTACCGGTGGGATTGGCGGTCAGGGCAAAGAATCCGTAGCTGCTCAAGCTGCGGCTGCGCAGGCAAAGGTCAGCATGATGGTGCGGAAGATGGACGAGATGGACGTGGACGACTCGGAGACACCGGTCGACAACAGGACATTAGCTGACAACGGTGACGCTGACAACGAGCTCGATTACGTTGACGTCAAGGGCAACGGTGTCCTGAGCGTCTCTCCCTTGCAGGCGCACTCCGAAGCTGCGATCGATGCGGACAACCTACCTATGACGTTCAAATATGCGTTGCAATTGACTTTCGGGCTGTTCGCGTACACACTCCGGAATCCGACCAGGAAGTCATCGCCATTCGTCCGACCATCTCTCAATCCCTACAACACTATCCTTCTTACATTCCTCTCAACGGTTATGAAGCATGAAGCGATCCGTCAAGTTCTGGAGAAGTCGATACCTTGGCAAGACCTGGTTCAATTCTTAGCATCAGTCCCTCAGCGCGATACTAAGCAGGCAGAAGGTGGCGTCAGACTCACTGCAGCGGGCTGTCAACCGCTTCCTGAAGACTGGTGTCTTCGTGGTATGGAGTGGGGCGGGCGTCGAGTTTACGAGCGCGGTTTTTGGAAGCTCGGAGAGGGCCGAAAAGCCGAACTTGAGGTCCTCAACACCTCTGAGGCTGACGAAGCGCAAGTAGATGGCATCATCGAAGATGACGAGGATGTCGAGCAGGCTTCAAGCGAAACGAGCAGTCGCTACGTGCGAATCGCACGCGCAGGTGCTGCTATCGCGAAGAGTGTCTCTGGATTCCATTGGGAAATGGGTACTCGGGAATGGTCAGTAGTTGGCGAACTCGAGGAAAAGGTCAGAAGGTGGGAGGAAGAGGACCTAGTCGCTCGCGAAGAGGAAGAAAGAAGGCGGAGTCGACGACCGAGGATTGACGACGATATGGAAATTGACGACGAGGAAGCATTCACTGACCTGCTGGACGAAAGCGATGAAAGCGATGATGATGACAGTGAGGAAGTCAAAGCATTGAAAGCTCGCCGCCGCCAACTTCTGTCGCTTCTGCGATCTGGAGGAGGGGCAGTCTCCAGTTCCCCACCAAAATCAAATCGTCGCCCTCCCCGAGTTCGTAGATCGGCTCCTCGCGCAAGTCTCCATATCGTCCCTGGCTACTCCGTTCTTGTCATCGATACCAATATTCTCCTCTCTTCTCTGTCTATGTTCGCTTCTCTCGTTGAGAGCCTGAAGTGGACAATCCTCGTACCTCTCGCAGTCATCACTGAACTCGACGGTATCGCTCACAACAACTCAGCGCTTGGCGAAGCGGCCACGGCGGCGGTCAACTACATCGTAGCACATATGCGCTCGCACTCGCGGTCGCTTAAAGTGCAGACGTCGAGAGGAAATTACCTTCAAAACCTCACTATACGTAGTGAAGAGGTCGAGTTTGTCGATAGCTCTTGGGAGAGGAATATGGACGACCTCATCCTTCGCGCCGCGATTTGGCAAGATGACCACTGGACGGACCGGTCAGCAATTCTCGAATGTGGCGAGCAGGACACGACTGGCGCGTCGAAGGTAGTGCTATTCAGTCTTGACCGCAATTGTGAGTTGACCCTTCTTGAATCGTATCAATCATCACTGACGTCCTCTTTTCTTCATAGTACGTCTTAAAGCTCGCGCGAGAAAACTTGACGCTGCCGATGAGAAAGACATGGCCGACATACTCCACGCCGCTTCCTAATGAGTGAACGCGTCTTCGAACCGTTTGCAGCCAGTACATCTGGCCGACCCTCTGGTGGCAAGGGTCGCGGGGCACCGCAGTGTCTTTGTTGCGGATGGGACCTCGCAGATTGATTGACCACTTCGTACAGTGATCGTCAAGCGATCGGCGAGAGCTCTCCCTTTAAAATCCAAGACAATTGATTACTCTACGAGCCTTGCATGACAGCATTTCTGTCAACCACTGCTCCTCTTACACATTACACTACTTCTACGCTCCCTAACTCTCATTCCTCTCGCATAGTCATTCCTTGTTCTAGTCTTTTGCCTTAGGCGTTGCATTATTAGCCTGTCCCGCTCGTTTAACCTCTATCTCATTTATTTTGCTTTCTGGAAGTTTTGGTGTCATTCTTGTTGTGCTTGTCGGTCTATACGCATTGTAAGGATATCACATCGGTACAGTTATTCAATAAATTGTTTATTTCTCCGCTTTGAATGGCCTGAGGAAGTTCATCCTTGGGCGCCGCCGTGCAATGCAAACGAGTCTAGAGTATGTGTGTTCCGAAAGCGATAACATGATAGCATAAACGACGCATACATAGATATACATAGGTGTGGTACTTCGTTAAACTGAATGTGAATGTCTTACGTCCGGGTGGATCGTCGGACGAGATTTCTTCCCCTCTTAGTGGAGAGCGCTTTTGTCTCAACTTCGTCAATAGGTGTTTCGTTGTCATCAGGCCCATTCGTCAAAAGACGCATTAGTCGACGCTTCTCGTCCATCATAGCCGGGTCCTCGTACGTCACTCGCAAACTGTCATCGGCCAATGCACTTTGGTCAATAACAGGAGCTCGCAAGTCGTCCGCACCGGCGAATAAAGGATAGTCGATTGCTGTTGGCTGCTTTTCCAGAGAATCGGCACTTGACATGGTGCGTAGTTTGCTGGATGACGTCGGCTTGGACTAAGACGGAGCAGTGAGTGGTACTGTCCCAATCTCCTAACGTTTCTTTCGATACATACCTTTGAACGGGGCAGAGGTTTAGCGCGCTTTCCGCTCTTTGAACCACTTGCGCCGTCATTCGTAATTGAACCCGATTCTTGTTCTTCTGAATGATGGCGTTTCCCTAGAAGGGACGTTATGGCAGATTTCAATGCATTGGTGCTTTGCTTTGTTGGCGAACTAAAGGATGAACTTGTAACTGGCAATTTGATCGGCGAGGGCGTATTTGAGGATGGTATTTTCATCTCGTCGTCATCCATCGCCGCTGACTTTCCTACGCCAGAGCGAGGAGATGCTTTAGAGACGGGCGAACAAGCTCGTAAATCCGACAGTGAAGGCAAAAGCTCCGTCGCCTCGCGGGATAAAGTAGCTGGCTGGTTTTCGGGCGAGAAAGAGCCTGCGTCGTCGTCGAAATCGTTCGATAAGAGGCCGGTAGGCTTCCAGGAGACGCTTTCAGAGAATGATCTTGATTTCAAGCTTTCGAGCCCAGCCGACGATTCTTTGAACGATAATTTAGATGTCCCTTGGACAAATTCATCGTTCGTGATATCTTTGATAGGCCCATCCGGGTTTGATTCTTGCTGGCTGCCTTTTGTGGATAGAGCATACGAGTCTGTCTCCAGGACTTTCCCGGACTTCACGCAGTCGTGAAGCCATTGAGTACCAACACATGGCAAGCCCCATTCCTGTGCCTTCGCATATTTTGCACTTATAGTCGAACATGTCAACAGGTGTGTTGATTTGCGATTCAATTGCTCAGCAACTGGCGCGCCTGGAATAAGACGTGAATTTTACAGGGAGAGTTCTTTGGAATCAATTTCCGGCTTACCGATAGTTTTGAGAAGCCGAACTGTGAAAGTTTTCGAATGCGCGGGGTAACCAGATATATGCACTCGGAGGTTGGTGGCACCTAGAAACAAATTGGAAAATAGTATCATAATGGTAATAATAATGATACCAACCTGGCAAAGGTGTTTCGACATCCAAAGGCACGAACGCAACATGCTCAGTTGGTTCGCATATCCGTTCCTCGAAAATACACTGCTCCAGCCAACACTCGGTACGGAACCTGGAACGTAGAGAATCGAATGCTTCTGCGTCGCGTAGCCGTTTTCCGCTACGAATAGTTTTCGCTATAAGTAAAGGTCGGCTTAAAAGAAAGTGAACATTACCTGGCTAAGCGAACCACTATGAAATCCGCATGATACTTATCGTCAACGACCGTGCCACCTCGTGCTTTAATCTCATTGTCGATGTGATCACTTTTCGCATCGCCCAGCGCAACGAATTTGTATCCAACAAAAAGATGTTTTTCTCCCGACGGCACGTCTTTTTTGTCTGAATTTTGAGCATTACCTTCGACGGCTTTTGTGACGGCAACATTTGAATTCAAATGTGGACGTGAGCTGAGAAGGGGAACTTGGCTCGTTGAGGACACTCGTTGTAGTTTCTGCTTGCTCGTGGATGGCGCAGATCCAACGTTGGAATCGCCGCCTGCGGGAGCGAATGACTTTGTGCGAGTAAAGGCAGAGAGCGCGACCTTGTCTTGTCCAGCAGATTTCTCTGGGAGTTCTTCCGAGGACTCCTTGGTAGAGAAGGAAGGAATTGAATCTTTGGCCTTTGCTTTGCTCGGGCTCCGTACGAGTTTCCCGCTCTTAACTTCAAAGCCTCTGTTTTTCAAGAGCCCACCAACCACGCGAGTTGACGATCCAGGAAGCTTTCTTCCCATCACGACCTCTTCGCCAAAGTCGGGCCTCTCTGGATCGATTGGAGTCTTTATATTGCTTTGCTGATGGGTGACGTCGGCGAGAGATGAGATAGGCTGTAACAACGGCGTGCCTACAAGATTTCGTAAAGATTCAGCAGTCCGCAATTGAATAATCGCGTAACCACTTACTGTCTCTACGAGTCTTTCGTTTCGGACGAGGTCCCTTTGCGTCATACGAGGCTTCTTCAAGCTGACCTATGGAAACAAAAGCAAGGATGAGAGACACGGCAAATCATTCAAGGAATCGCATCACGTACCGCCAAATTCAAGACAATCCCAGAACCATTCCTCCCATACGATGTGTACCTTCTCGTCCCGCGTCGCATTGAGCTGATTTATGTACTGCATCTTTTTTGACCACCCCCGTTCGTCGACGTCTTCACCACGGTCTGACCCGCACACGAGGTGGGTCACCTTTGCTGATACGAGGTCCTTTACATACTGGCCACCTTGGCTTTTTGTCTGTTTGACTATCTGGACTCGCGTGTCAGGGTTTGATATGCCCGTCAAACCGATGATGGCTTTTGAGAAGACAGGCAAACGGTGGGCTTTCACAGTCTTTACGGCTTTAGCATCTCGACAGCGCTGGACATGCTAGGATAAGAAACTCACTTTCAAAGGATCCACTACCTCGCCTTCCAACCACTTTTTATGAGCCTCGGTAATCCAGGAGGGATTCATGATGGGAATGCCATGTCGAACACAGTACTAGCAAGACCATGTAAACGATAGTTATCAAGGTAAAATACGATGCTGAGTGTTGTACCGAATATTTGGGGCTTCCTGGGCCTACTGCAATTAGATGTGTGACAATGTCTGTGAGGTTCGACGACGTCTGTGCACCAAGTTCTATGGCTAACTTGAATATAGCATGCTGATGTGCGATGTCAGTCCCGACAACGAACGGAGAACGACTATAGTTCGAACCTTCTCTGGCAGATTTGAAGCACAGACAATGATGCCTACAAAAGGTTTCTTCGAGGCATTTAGAATGCTCTGCTCTGTGATTCCGTCGTCGTCGCCGTTCAACCACGACGGCCCAGATTTGCTGGATTTCGAGCCAGATGGTAATGGAGCCTGCGGACGTAGCTTTACGCCTGGAACCTGTCGAAGGAATTCAGCAAGAGAAGTTATTGCGCAAGCAGAACGTCGTGCCTTCGTCGATCCGTGGCCTCTACGCATCGTCGTTGTCGTCGTCGCGGAATCAAAACAACCATGGCACGATGAAGACGCGTCCAAATCAAACGGGTCTCGCGTAGCGCACCCGCTTTAGGGCCGGCTCTCTCGCGCCGACTGACGTGCAAAATCCATTGAAAATGTGAATAAACTCACTGTTGAAGGATTTTCTACGAAGACGATAATCTACTCAAGCCAAAAGTGTTGCATCTCCACTTGCTTTATTCATTATGTGGGTTTGCATCTCTTAAATTTTTGCATTGTCTTCTTCATATATCTCCTGCGCACCAATGCATCCTGCCGCCAGTCACACAAATGCATCAAAGCAGAGGCGCCCAACGGATCATGCAATGGATTTCCAACGTAAATATTAGATATGCAAAGTGAAAGAATCCTACGAGATGTGTTTTGGTAAGGAATGAAGAAGCAAATTCAGAATTTAAGACTCACATAATTGCTCCAAGTCCCGGTTACCCAACCCGTCGACAACTTTGAAACCCTTCGCAGGTCTCCGCTCTCTCCTTTGTTCTGTTTTAGTGCGAACCTCCTCCTTTCCAACGTTCTCCACCTTCACCAGTTCCTTCACTGCCAGTATCTTCCCCGCGAATTCCGGAGAATGGGGATGATATACGGTTTGCATTCGACGGTGGATCCCGAGAGAGGTGAGTGTCCCTTTCTTTCTCTCACCTAGAGAAATGGCCGAACGTAAAAGTGTGATTTTGTAGTAACCTTGAGAAGATGGGGAAGGGGGGGCGTTGTCGGTTGATGAAGATGAGGATGGTTGGGAACTCGAGTCCTGAGAAGTGCTTGAGAGTTGTCTTGAGGATATCCGGTTAAAGCCGGAAGTGAACGACGTTCCCGTTCTCTGGCAAGTCCTCGCCATCGAGTTTCTCAGAGTGTTCATTGCGTTGTTTGTGGATTTCGCTGAGTAAGAGAAAGGTGAGCAAGAGCTGTTGAATCCTAGACAGACTTCAGAGCATCATTCAGACCTTTGAGTTGTCAACTCCTTTGTGAGGACAGAGATTCTAGGGTGTGCGCACTTGACTGAGAGTCGTTCAAGGACAAAATGGAGGAAAGAAATGTGTGGTCACAATTCCAGAAGACTCCGACGTTGCTCCGACGTGCCAATGGTCGAAAACAGAAGGTGACGCTCTTTTTTCGGCCACATCGCGTGGACAACTTCGATTTCAAAATTTGGAGTTGAACGCGTCGAACGCTCTTCTCGTCACTCGCTCTGGCATGCTTGCCATACGTCTTTGCTCTGCGCGCCGATTCTTCTCCTCAACTTCCTCTGTGCTCTCCGGTCATAATAAAGTCATGCACTTACTTTCTGGAGATTCCAAATACTGACCTTTGGTCAAACAGTGGTCTAAAATCAAACAGAAAAAGGGTGTCAATGACATGCAAAAGTCGGCCATGTATGGCAAGATGGGTCGAGTGCGTAGATAATCTATGATGCTTTCCATAGCTTACGCTCGAGATTCAGGAGATTGAAGTTGCCATTCGATGTGCGTGTTCCGGCCTTATTAATATTGTGCGTTTGGCTGGGGCGAACTTGACTGTGCAGCAGGAGGATCCGGGGACCCTAATTTAAATGCAACATTGGCAAATATTCTCAAGAAAGCGAAGACAGCAGGAGTCCCGAGAGATAATATTGAAAAGGCCATTGCTCGGGTATGTCCTTCATTTGCGTAGTCAACCTCTTCATTCGACAGAACTTGGAGGCAGGCTTCCGGGGGCGGCGGGAAAGATATCTCGAGTCGCGTTGTCTATGAAGCTATGGTCTCCGGGAACGTTGGTGTCATAATGTAAGGACAGAGCTCGTAATTTAAACACGAATCTGATCTGTTTTGGCATGGCAGGGAGTGCTTGACTGACAACGGAAACAGAACAATACACAAAATTCGAGAGATCCTTAATGACTTCAAGTGCGTGTGTCACTACAGTGCCAGAGACATTGTGGGTTTCTGATGCCATATATTAATAACAGCGGACGTTACGCGCCAGCTGGATTTCTATTCGATAAAATCGGGCGTGTTCGTGTCGTGGTTCGAGATCGGGATGGTCCGAATCCCTTGAAGCCCAAGTCTGGCGAGTCAAAAATTGAATATGTCTTTGAAACTGCCATGGCTGCTGGGAGTCAAGACTTCGATGTATTCGAAAAATCAGATATTGTCCAGGTACGAGCCTTTGTGCACGGAATACTTCATTCTGCAGCTTATGTTGTTCGTGATAACAGTTCACATGCACACCGGAGACGAAGGACTCGCTAGCTGCTGCCCTTATGGATACAGGGCTTTGCGAGGAACTCGATTCGAGCGAGGTGGTGTATGTTGCACGAGACCCTCCTGACGAGGGTTCTGTGAGCGACGAGGTGGCTTCGAAAATCTCTGAGCTGTTAGATGCCCTCGAAGAGAACGAGGACTGCGTCAGTGCATGGACTACGATAGATTCGTACATCCGCCCCGACGAGGAGTAATAATAATATAATAGAATTTGTTCGGAGGCAAAATGAGGAGTTCGATCACTGTCGTCGCGTGTGCTGAATTGACGCGGTAAACTTGCGCAAACAAGCTCCTTTCTCTCTGTCTGACCGCCATCCTCCCATACGACACCCATCCTTTGCCCGTCCACTGGTGCCCCTGTCTCCCCTAGTTGAAAATCCCCTCCTCCCTTTACGAGTGCCCGGCGCGCAAGTATCACGAAAGAAACGACGAGCACACTGCATCCATCTCCAACAAAAGCAGTCACGACCACACCAGTAATACCATCAGTAGAGCATTCGTCCCCGCGTTTCCATCATGTCTTTTGCAACCAAAGCCGTCCCTCTCGTCGCTCCGGGGCACACTCGACCCGTCACACATCTTTCATTCTCCGTGCAGGAGTCTGATGGGAGTTACTTCCTTGTCTCGAGCTGCAAGGACGGTAACCCGATGCTGCGCGACTGGCGTGGAGACTGGATCGGCACATTCGTCGGCCACAAGGGCGCAGTATGGTGTACGAAGCTCAGTCTCGACGGTTCGAAGGCAGTTTCGGGGAGTGCAGATTTTACCGCGTATGTTTCGATTGTATTAAATTACAAGGGTGAAACAGCTGACCACGTCATCTTATCGTATCTGGCGCCATTCAGAAAATGTTGGGACGCGTACACCGGGCTGGCACTCCATTCGTTTCCTCATAATCACATCGTGCGCAGCGTCGCGTTGTCGCCATCGTCCGATCGCATTCTCACTGGCGGACAAGAAAAGAAGGCCAGGATATTTGACTTAGGAAAACCAGACGCGGCTCCAGACTTCCTGGGAGGTGACGCGACTACGACTTGCCATGAGGGCACGATTAGGAGTACCGTATGGGTCTCTGAATCCGTCACCGTCACGGCGGGCGAAGACGGATTCGTCAAGTGCGTTGTCTCGCCTTTGTGCCTTAAAAGATGTATGCATTGATCTCTCTCTGCCATGCTGCAGGTGGTGGGACCTGCGCTCGCGCCAGACCGTGACAAGTTTGAAGTTCCCAACGAGCATCACGTCGATGGAGCACTCGCAGCAGACGAAGCGGATCGTGCTCACGTCGGGGCGCACGGTCGCGTTCATCCCCGCGATGCCTTCTTCCGTGCCTTCGCACAGTCTGGAACTGTCGTACACGCCTTCCTCTGCTTCGTTGCACCCAATACTGCAAGATCGATTCGTGACAGGGAACTCATCTGATCAATGGGTGCGCGTGCACGGCATGGAGGGAGAGGAGCGCGACGTCTTGAAGGGACACCACGGACCTGTTCATTGCATTGAGTACAGTCCAGACGGGGAGATGTTCGCGAGCGGCAGTGGTGAGTGTCTCACTTTATGGTCCAAATGAATAGAATTTTGAACGCGAGACATTGCTCGATCGATTGTATTGCAGAGGACGGTGAGTCTCAAAGCTTAAATCTTAAAATCTATCTCCCTTGCTAATCATCGGGATCAGGGACGATTCGATTGTGGCAGACAACACCGGGGACACCGTACGGATTATGGCAAAACTCTACTAATGGGAACGGGACATGACGGGCATGACGGAAAATATTCATCTAATAAACATCGCACTAATCATCATCCAGTAATGACTACGACTTGCTTTCCACTGTGTACGTTTGCTATCGAAATTTGTTCGTTGACCGGACGGAAATATTCCTTCTTGTTCTATGGTTCTTATCGGGTGACATTGTTGCACGCGCTCACTTTGGTGTGAATTAACTTGTGCTTACCTTCGAGAGGGAGAGTGAAACGATATGCTTTGCCCCTCAATTGTGTATTTCGAAGAAATTTCCGTTACAGCGATCAACTTGAACATATGCAATGACGGGGGGAACTTTGCTTGAAATTTAACGAATTTTGCTACGCGTCGGCACAGATGATGTAGTCCTTGCCACTGCCACGACCTGACCTCTCCTCCTCCCCTTTCGCGTGTGCTCCGTCCAACGCAAGCTTGCCCTCCTCAACACAACTCTACCTCGTGGTCGCTGCATGCAAATGGCCTTCAGGCTGCTAAACCATGCACGCCCTCCTTTCCATTCAAAAGCGCTGTGCTCATCTGCTTTCAGGTCTGCTCCAAACTGTGACGCAGCCGCCCTTCGCCTCTCCTTCCCTTATACTCAACTATTTTATCAGTAATTATGGAGGGGACTGCACCAGTCAGTAGTACCCGACAAAAGACAACTCCAGGAAGGGGCGCTGGTAGCTCCAGGAGCCGGAAGGCTTTGGTCCCTCCTGTCGCATGGATATTCCGAACGAACATCCCGCTTCGGCGTGGCATGCCATTGCCCAAGAACGCGCAGAGGAGAAACTTCTTTGGAATAGGGGAGGTGCTGTCTGTGCTAGCAAATGTGAGTTATTTGTGCTGAGCTCTGCTATTGGGACATCTCAACTGAATTTCCTGAGGTTAGCCTGGCGAAACACTGAAATCACTCACGGAGGCGCGCAAGTCACTGGAGGACGCGCGGCGGGAAATCAAAGAGACTAAGGAACGCTCCCAGTTGCGAACCACCCACACGTTTGCCCCGCTCCCAGGTTTCTTTGCGCGTCCCGCAGAGGTCCAAGCCGTCGAAAGAGCGTTGTCTGGCACACCTTCGTTCACAGTACTCATCGGTGCAAGCTCTGTTGGGAAGACCGCGTTGCTTCGAGAGGTTCTGAGCCGTGACGCGTATCATGTTTTGCACTTCGACCTCCGCATTGCTGGTTTCGCAGACCTGGGTAGTCTGTACGGTTCACTGAGTAGGCAGATGGAGACGTATTTCGAAACTCTCAGCGAGAATGTGGAAGGCTACGAAGACTTCGTCAAGGAGGCCTGGGGTTTCAAGGTGCATTTCTCTGCTAAAGAGGTAATCGACTATCTGAACTCATTATTTTATAGCACGACAGACTCGGCATGGAGAAACTCGTAGAGGCGCACGGTCCGAACATCGTGAAAACCAGCGACATCGCCCGCCTTATGGAGTTGTTCCAAGTGAGGTGTTTCCCATTAAATTCCCATCTCATCTCACCACCATAGTCTAGAGTTCACTTCTACGGTATTGGCAGTTCGACCCAAAAGTCCCGGATAGCACAGAGACTTCAGGAGAAGTGAAGGGCGATGACGCGCCGGAACGTGCACCTGGACCATCCTCAAAACCCATCCCTTCTTCTCCTGAAAAGGCGGGAAGTAGCAATAAATCCGAAGGGGATCGTCCGAAGAAGAAAATACCTGTATTCTTCATCGACGAGGCGCACAAACTGTTCGTCACACTCGCATTGTTTCGCGGCGTCCTACTTAAACTTAGACATTTCGCAGGCCTGCCCTCATTCATTCGACCGAAACCATGAAATGTCTTCTCGATGCTATGCTTGTACTCACGAAGCAGGACCGTTTATGCCACGTTATTCACGCGACAAGTGACGGATTCTATCAGTCCTGGCTTCGGAAACTAAACATAATGCAACATTGCAAGCTCATTTCTATAGGTGATTGTTCACGCGAAGAGATGAAGGTCTTTTTCCGCGAGCGTTTGCTCCCCAGCATACCTGAAACGATGCGGAATGGCCTGGACTTTGATACCATATACGAAGCATTCGGGGGGAAGCTGGTCCATTGGACAGACTACGCCACGGATTATGGTCCGTATATGCTATGCTTGAATATCTTATACGCTGAATCTGTGGACAGTCAATGCCGGAGGGGATTTGCCTGGTAAGACTTATCACAAAATTACTTCCCTGCGCACCGATTTACTCCAAATTTCAGTGAAAAGAAGCTCGCATTTCATTCAGGCTTATACTTTACTGCACCTCCACCTCGTGAACTCCGTAGATTCGGACTTCGCCACCGTGGAAGAGAAGCCCAAACCCAAGCGGCGTGGATCCTCTCGTAAACCTTCAAAGCACGGGTTCCAAATATACTCCCCTCTCACCGCAGAGACCATGGTGAATTACGATGAGACGCGTTCTGTGTCCGACGCAGGCTCCTCGGAAGGATCGAACGCGCCTTCTTTCACGACGTCCCAATTGCTCGACATCATGCGCCGTTTGGTTGTTCCATTGCCTTCCGTTAATGGGCATGAACGTGCAGGCCGGAATCGACATGAATATATACCGTACTTTCCTCTCTGTAGAGAACTGGGTGTTCATGCTGTCGACGATATGGTTCGCGCGCGCATTCTCGAGCTTCGGTGGATGGACACTGTGACGCCGGAATGGGAGGTGGACGACGCGAATAATATCCATATCACACCTGCCTCGGAGGATACACACTCGGACGGCGGACACGCAGCAGCAGCAGCATCCTCGTCCTCTCCCCCCGCCTGGCACACGCATCTGCAAGTGCAGGACAGCGTGCTAGGGAGTGAGAGCGGACGACCGACGAATGGGGTCGATGCGGGTCCTAAGTTGGTGCCGTTGACGCCTATCGTCCGCTTCGCGATGCGGGAGGTGCTGAAGGAGTATGAGATGGAATGTGATTACTTCTTTGTGGATCGGGAGGTGGCTGATACTGCTCGAGGTCGTGCGGCGGGAGGCAAGACTTCGGGAAGTGTGAAGGGCGATGATGTGTCGGACTATGCGTCTGCCGCATCTCTGTCAGATGTTTATGAGTATTGAAAACATTGGGGGCATTGTACTTTCTTCTTTCATACCCAGGGAACATACGCATTATACAGTGATACCCCATCATACACAATATTTATACAATTTTGTAGTTTTAGCTTGTACACTACATTCTGATACGAATCGGCTTCAGGGGACACAACGCGTTGCGACAGAGACAAGCGAAATTCAAAGCCTGGATTTCGACTTCGCAGGTTTCGAATCTGTTCCCTCGTCATCTTCTTGTAAAGGTGCATAGATTGCTCGTAACCCTCTCTCTAGTTTGCCACTTATCCCATCCCGGACGCTCTTCCTCGACTTTCGATCCACGAAGACGTGCGTATATCCCCCAAACGCGCTCGCCTCCGCGTCCTGCTGGTCGTCTTCCAAGAAGAACCCGACCTCGTACGTTACCGAGCTGCGTCCCAGTCTCTTCGCGCGAAGGCCGAGCACCAGGACTTGGGGGAATGACAGTGGGGAAAGGAAGGTGCATTGGGAGGAGACGACGAGTCCAATTGGAGGGGCTGGGGGTGTCTTATCTGAGTCGGCTGAGTTCGAGGGGTTGGGAGAGCAGCCGCAGTGTTGCTCAAGGTAGGTGTTTATTATGGAGTCCATGAGGTGGTAGTAGACTGCGTTGTTCATGTGTGCGTATTGGTCATTGTCCGACCTCGATTCGAAGGGTTCTTCAGTCGTAGCTTGCGGTACGATGCTGGTTAAGAACACACCATCTCGTGCGATATGTTAGAAAGTATTTGTAGTCCGAACGATGACGAGCCATGAGTTTATGGGAAGGAGCGAGGGTGTCGATACAGGACTTGGAAGTTCGGGACCAAAAGGCGTGGACGTTCGACTCGAACGTCGATCATGATCGGAACGTAACCCACGTCACCAAACTCTTTATACAACATACACACAAGAATTCACTTTTTATTTCTACAAATCATCCATCTGCCATCCATGCCTGCCTTTCCGATAAGTTGGTCTTCGCCGACTTTCTCGTCCTTCCAATTTTCCAAACCCGACATCGATTTCTTGTCCGCGTCCTCGATGTCAAAGAATAACGCTCGTCCAACCCAAGCCGAGTTTGCCAGATCAACGTCGTTTGCCGTGGACACCGTCAATTCCCTGTATGCTGCACGAAGAACTTGCCAGGCGCTCTCCCGAAGCTTTTCTCGCAGGGAATCGATAAGCCTGAAGATGACTTTTCCGAGCAGGTCGTCCAGCGGCGCAGTGTTATTAATGGAAGCCTCGGACTGAGACTCTGAAGGTATTAGTCGATCGACGATGGAGTTTACTCGTCGAAAGCTAGTCAAATGTTGGCTCTGGACATAATTCCGCATATTGAGTGAGGATCGAAGAGATCGTATCCAAGCTTGGCAGTCAACATCCGACTTGTCGTTGGGCGATTGCGGTAGGTTCTTGAAGTCCTCAAGGTCTCTATAGTAAAGTTTCTGGGACGGGTAGCCTTCAGTCAGGTTCAGGAGTGACGACGTCACCAGAAACGCAGTCGCTTTTCTGTGTAGCGATGAGGTTGAAGAGAAATCGGAGGGCTGGCGCAGTGTTTCAAAGAGTTGGGTAAAATGGGATTGACTTGCGGAGATTTGTGCGGGTGAGTCGAATAAAATGGCCAAGTAAAAGGACAGTTCGTAGACTTAAGTGGTCATGAGGCTACGAGGCGCCGATTGAGAAAATCGAGAGGGTCATACCTGCCAAAGCAAACGTATCCTCTCTCTTCGACGATATTATCCCCTCCCTGAGTTTCCCTAAAGATATCCGTTAGAAGCATTGTTGGTCGAATTGTGATGAAACTCACTCAAATGCAGCAGCAGATTCGACTCATTCTCCTTCCTCAACGAGTCCTTGATCTGATACTGTCGTTTCCAGTGATCAGCCAGCTACAATTCGGGGGCCAATGTAAGCACCAGTTCAAGAGTTACAAGAATCACAGACCTTCGACTGTATCGTCTCCCAATATGCATCTTGAACGCTGGATTGCTTCAATCTATCGCAGAACCATCAGTTCAGGCGTCTGAAATATTCGAAAGATTGAGAATGATAACACACACGTATCGCCATGACCTCCTTGACCTCCGCTACGACTTATCGAAGGCAGATATTCCAACGATCGCTCAACGCTCGGTTTCTGCCTGGAGTGCGAATAGTGAATGAGGCCATCGCGTTCACCAATTCCGCACCCGCGCGAGTCGCCTCTGCGTCCCCGGTCAGAGTCTCCCCTGCCTCTTCCTCTTCCTCGCCACGCTGTTTGAGAACGAGTGTTGGCTCGTCTTCCGCTCATCGTCGTGGTTTGAGAACAAGTTGCTGCATGGCGTCCCAGATGCGACTCGCGAGCGTGGTCGGACGAGTCCGACCGAAACTTTCCGCTACTTTAGCGACAACACAGCACTCTAAAATCACAAAAATTTCAGAAAAATATAGATGACAAAAAGGCTTACTGAAAACCCACCGGGGTGCAGAATACATTGGTAATATACACTTTCAAGCTCGAGCAACTGCTATTGCTGCGGGTACACCCCAAGCGGCTGCTTTCGCGTGTCCACACGTGTTCGCGGCCAAACTTGGTGGGGGTGCATTTTGGCGGTGACGATCTCTTGTCCTCAACGTTGTGCTACATGTCGCCTTGACCGCTGTATTTCTCCTTCTTCGTACTCCTTGCTCTTTCTTTGCTGTTGTAACATCAGGGACGTTGGCCACATTCATTTCGAGCTCACCGCCAGGTCAAATCCAACACCATGTCGTCTGCCAGTCTGTCCATGCCGAAGACGAGGGAGCCCGGCATCGTCTACGACTGTATGCTCTTCTTCTGGCGAATAATCACAGCGATATTCTTCAGAGAGATTCGTCCGAGAGGTGCATATAATATACCGAGGGAAGGCCCCGTCATCTTTGTAGCTGCACCTCACAGCAATCAGGTGCGTAGGTCGCCACTTGAAGTACAGTTGCAGACGATAACAATGACGTAAATTCTGCAGTTCCTGGACCCCTTGCTGCTCGCTTCAGAGGTGCTTCGAGAAGTGCAGCGCCGTGTGCAATTCTTGGTAGCTGCGAAGAGTTTGGAGAGGAAGGATGTCGGGCCATTCATTAGCATGTTTTCGAGCAGTGCGTCTATATACTTCATGGATCACGATTCAAATACCTGAACTTTCATAGTTCCTGTCGCCCGTGCTGCAGACTATGCAAAAGCCGGCGCTGGCCACGTACGCCTTTCCGACGATGACCCATGCTTGATAATAGGAATCGGCACGAAATTCACTACTCAATTGAAAGTCAAGGGGCAAATTCTCCTACCGAAATCTGTTGACTACCTTATTGCTGAAGTCACGGAAGTTAAATCAGATACGGAGGTCAGAATCAAGAAAGAATTTGGGGGTGAAAGTGGCAAAGGCACTGCACGCCTTCGCGAAAAGCTCGCCGAACTCCAAAAGGAGGGACAACCTGGCATTGAATACAAGTCCATGCCTTTCATCGATCAGCAAGAAATGTATGGCTTCGTCTACCAACGGCTAAAGGAGGGTGGATGCATTGGAATTTTCCCCGAAGGTGCGTTCATTCGCCTCGTTCGCCTCGTCGCCTTAGACTAATCCCGCATGTAGGTGGTAGTCACGACCGAACAGACCTCCTCCCTCTGAAGGCGGGTGTCGCGATTATGGCCCTTGGTGCAATGGCGAGCGATCCGAATTGTCGCGTCAAAATCGTACCTGTTGGTCTCTCGTACTTCCATGCGCACCGCTTCCGATCACGAGCTGTTGTGGAATTCGGAACGGCCATGGACGTCCCTGAGGAACTGATCGCCATGTTCAAGGAAGGCGGTCCGAAGAAGAGAGAAGCATCCGGAAAGTTATTGGACATGATTTACGACGGCTTGAAGACTGTTACGTTAAGAGCACCTGATTACGACACTTTAATGGCAAGCACGCCTGAGATGCATTCGTCATCAGTCTCCGATTTGACGCTAACGAATTCTTCGATAGCTTATTCAAGCCGTTCGGCGGCTTTACGAAACACCTGGACAGCATCTGACTCTTGGTCAAGTCGTTGAACTCAACAAACGCTTCCTTGAGGCATACAGGCACTTCTATGATGAACCGCGAGTCGTCAAATTAAAAGAGAAAGTCTTGAAATACAACCGCGCGATTCGGAACCTCGGGCTCCGCGACCACCAGGTATGCTCATGTTTTCGATGGTCCTTCTTTAACCCGATTCACGACTTTGCCTCAAGGTTCCAAGAGCAAAGAAGGCAAGCTGGAAGACTTTTGGTCTTCTTCTCTACCGGACAATGCTTTTAACCCTCTGGTCGATTCTCGCCCTTCCCGGAGTCATTTTAAACGCCCCTATCTTTATTCTCGCGTCCGTGTTGTCACGAAAGAAGGCCAAAGGTCGGTTCCTTGCAACAGAATCTGAAAATGCTCACAAAAATTTATCGGTATCTCAGAGGCATTGGCTGCATCAACGGTCAAAATTGCCGCTCGCGATGTTTTGGCAACTTGGAAAGTCCTAGTTTCACTCGGTGTTGCTCCAATACTTTATGGGACATACGCTGTGATTGCAATCATTATTGCTATGAAAGCGAATGCAACGATCCAGGAACTGCGATGGATACCTGTCTTGACTATCATCATTCTGCCGATAATGAACTACGCTGCATTGAAGTTTGGGGAAGCAGGAATGGACATTTTGAAGTACGAGGTTCGATGGGCTTGCTTTTGTTCACCTTGCTGATATTTTTTGCGTAGATCACTTCCACCTCTTATAATCGCGTTGCTTCCCGGTCAGCAAAAACAACTGGATAAATTGAAGAGGATGAGGGTCGAATTATCCAACGAACTAACGGAGCTCATTAACGAACTCGGCCCTCAGGTTTGGGACGATTTTGACCACGTAAGTTTTACTCCTTACCCTGAATCACCGATTTTTGAGAGACGTCCTACAGTTCCGTATTCTGGTACCTTCATCGAGCGCACCTCCCTCGTCTGGAAAGCCTGGCATCTGGCGTCGAAAAAGCAGTGTTGGAGGCGTGGACGCGCAAGGAGGATTGTTGGCACACCCCATGGTACGTGATTGCGAATGCGAGGCGCTCAAGAATTGACGGAAATTAATTATCGAAGACATGGATTGATGAACGGCTGTTTGGTTGGAGTCGCAGTGCTTCGCGGGGTACGAGTGTGTGGGATGGATTTACCAGTCAGATGCCTAGTCGAGTTGCGAGTCCCAATGCATCAGAGGGTGAAGACGAAGGTGACTACGAACACGTCCTGGGATACCTGGATCACGCAGACGGAACACCGTCCCGCTTGCAATCGCGCAGTCTTCGAAGCTCGTACGCAGATTTACAGCAACTGAAATTCACCCCTATTACAGCGTCAGGTGCCAAAGCACGAGGCCGGGGCGAGGAAACGAGCACATCACCCACCGACGAGAATGGGCTGCACCATCGACTGGGACATCGTGAACGGCGAGAGTCTCTCAACGACGATGTGTCGGTTGAACGGATTGGTGCGATTGACCGCGATGAGCCATTCAAAGAGGCGACAGGCGATATTAATCAGGAGAACATTCATCGGAAGTACGATGATTGAACGCATAAGGAACGGACGGAACATTGAGCTCGTAAAATTTGTGGCGATCAGCACGATGATCAGCACTATCCTGGTGCGGGAGAGAATAGAGCTATGAATCATCATCGCAAAGGCGCAACAAGCTCTCGCTTCTTGCCTCAGGCAACGTTGTCGGGGAAGCGCGTGAAAAATGATCGATTACAAAATAAAAGTAGTCCCGTGTCCTCTATGTAGTAACAAAACTCTATGGGAAACATTGTCTATACAGGCGAGAAAGTGAGTCATCGTTTGTCAAAAGGTAAGGCGTCGAGGGAAGATCGTCAAGAAGCAGGCGTTACACGTAAAATAGACTCCGTGCAAAGGGAGTGTGTCCAAAAAGGGAAGGCGAGGCTGCGGGTTCACTCCGGGAGGCCTCTTATCTCTATGTAGAGGTCCTTGCGCATGTAGAACTTGCTGAACTCCATGCCGCACTTCAGACACCTGCCAGCTCATTCTCAGGTCACAGGGCGCAGTAGTTTGCGATGATGACTCACCGCATGTCGCTCGTACCGTTCAGAAACTGCGAAATGAAGTCAGTTCAGCCTTATCATACCTATCCAAGCATTAAATATGCGAAAAGCTGCCTACCTGAGTCTGCGAGCAGCCGCCTTCCTCGGCCTTGTAGTTCCCCAGTGCTTCTTTCCCCAAGTCCATGCATCGGATTGAATACTGAGCGATTCGTCAGAATGAAAAACACGGATACAATGCCGAACACAGGACTCGAGAACATCTACATACCGCACGTGGGGGGTTAATTCCCTTTGCTCTATATAGCGAGCGATGAGAATCAGCGTCAGCATGGCACGTCAGGCGCGAAGGAAGGTGAGGTCAGAATGAGCTCACGGGATGTGCTTGGTGATAATATAAATGGGTTCCCCTCGGTGAGACCCGCACCTCTCTATGAGAAGGAATGGTTCAGAGGACATGATGATGATGGGGCGCGATGAGGGATTGCGGAGAGGTGAGGGGGCGGGCGATGCGGCTGTCAGAGAGCAGCTAGGCGAGAGGCTTTCCTTTAGATGGCTTGCAGGATGTCGAACCTGGACATTCCTCAGGCCGGTTTTATACCCTTAGAAAAAGAAATCGTGTGCGTGAATAGGTTTTTCTTGCTGGGCGTCGAGAAAATGCGATCCAGCCTTAATGATAAGCTATAAAGTTCCCGGGTTAACATGATAAGAATCTAAGGATCTTAGACCTCTGGTCCCTGCGCAAGTAGGTGTAAGCGAATCACGGCCGGGATGTGTCTCGGAATACCTCATCGACTACATCATGGTTGCGAATTTGGACGAAGTCGACTGAAGAAGACCTAAGGCATGAAACCTTCAATATACTGGAACACGTTACACATAGATTGAACACGCGCGAAAAAATCGTGCTATAGACGACGAGACTTGCATTTTTGGTCCCGGGTCCCTTTCCCCCTCCTCGCCCCTCCGGTGCATGCATATTCTGCCTACTGGTCCCGCTTTCCTACCGCCGCCGTTATTACTTCGACGCCAGTCTCGGTGATCCTAGAGATTCATCAGCAATTGCCAATTACCATTTCCAGGTCACAGATGCGAGTTCTTAGGAGTGAAGAACGCGTCAGACGACTCTAAAGAGATCTTGCTTACAGTAAAGTTTCCTCGAATTGAGCGCTCCTTCGTCCATCAGCTGTAGTGCATGTCCAGTCATCTGGCCAATGTATGCCTTCAAATGTACCAAGGTTGATCATCTGCCCCAGAAAAGAAACGAGAAATAGATAGCTATCAGAATCGAGTGGTTCGGAAATGAAAATTCGACGAATCTTCGCTCACCGGTTCAATTGTAAAAGTCTTCCAAAGGGCAATCCGGCAATGAAAGTGCGTAAGTTATATTCAAAAACACGAAGAAACGGCGCACCATGCCGGGTTTCATGGTTCCAATTGCTTTGTTCTTAGCGTAATGGGGGATATTCGGATTACAATGGAAGAGTTGATTGATGCCATGGCCTGTGTAGTTGCGCACGACAGAGCACCCGTTCTTTTTTGCAATTGGTTCACTAAGCACGAAAGGTGAGATGAAGGGATGATAAGAGCCAGAGGACGAGAGGAAGGTGCAAGGAACACGCACATCACCTTTCCGATGTCGCGAAAGGGCACCCCCGGTTTACAAATCGCGATAGCTGCGTCTAGGGCCTCTCTAGTGGTCCGAATTAATTTCTTAGACTCCTCATCTATTTCGCCGACTGGATAGGTCGCGTTCAGGTCCCCATGGAAGCCTATAATTTCCCACAGCAGGTGAGCGCTGGCTAAGAAGCAAGAAGGCCGAGAACGAATGACGTGCCATCATAATATGCGCTGACGTCTGAGGGAAGGAAGGAGAGAATAGACGTTCAAACGAGGTTCGACATAATTAAAGATGGATCCTCGAACCGATATTGACGATGTCGCCTTCTACTAGCTTTCGACGGTCTGGAATACCATGGCAGATCGTTTCATTGACAGACCTAGGCACAGACGGTGCGTCATTTCTATCGAGATATTCGCCGGAAGAAGATCGCGCAATACATACGTGCACACAGATTTGGGGAACTTGCGGTAGTTCAAGGGTGACGGGTAGCAGTTTCGTTCTATTGTTGCCTTGTGGACGATCTCGTCTATTTCGTCTGTGGTGATTCCGGGCTTGACAGCGGCGGCACCGATTTCAAGGATCTCGCGAGACAGCTATGACGGAAACGAAGCCATGGATTAGTATGAACCAACCGGACGCGGTGATTCTATTGCGCTCGAGCGTTGACGCATGTCTCACCCTACAAATGGTTCGCATCTTCTCCTGTTCCTCCGAGTTTAAAATCCGGGGAGGTTGTCCTTGCGCCAAACTTTCAGACTTTGGATAGCCTCGGGCTGTAAGAAGGAAGTTAATGGTTGCATCCCTGGATAGCCGGAAGGGAGCATTGGCTTTACCGTCGTCGGCGTAGTCTGGACGTTGTATGTGATCGGGTACAATGCGTTTGGGGGACAGTGGATATGCAGGACGTAAGGATCCGGCGTATTCGAACGAAGGAAACGGGTTATATTCCTCCCCTAAGAAGCCAAGCGCGTCAATGCTGAGAATACTCGCAACAATCACAAACGCACCGTTTTTGCTTATAGATAGATTGACAAAGTTGTGGATAATTTTGTGTGATTTCTATGACGTGAATGCTCGGCGTTCCTTCGTTGAAACTGAATCGAATGTCCTCACCCCTGATCCCGAGAAGGGTGAGGATCATTGTTGCATGATGATTGCTGAACAAGAAGACGCACATCCTGCCTTGAAACAATCTTGAGTGCAGAAGAAGGAGCCCTTGATTCCCAGTCTATGTCATCGAACGATACGAAAACCAGGAGGCGAGTTAGCTGACTTCGTGCACGGCGTTCAAATTACGGAGACACTCACTTTGCGCATGTTGGACATTCGAGACGCGAAGGAGGGTTCGAGTTCAAACAGCTTTCGCTTTGACAAGGAGTTGCGGTCGTCGTGGAGGTCATTTGAAAGAGGATATTGCAAGAAATTTGACGCGACGACGGAGTCAGACTCAAAGACGAAGCGAGCACGTTGCCAAAAGCAGAAGACACGATAGCGGAAGGCAACGCGTCTACCAGAGGCGCTCTGTTCCTATCAAGCTCGACAACAAGAATGTTCACCATCCACGCTTGTTTTCTGCCACCATCTCCTTTCCGACAGAGCGCTCCTGACGGTGCATCTGGAGGGATTTCTCATCCCAGTCTTCAAGCTTATGTTGGCCACCTAGTTCGCGTCTGTCTCCCCTTTCCTGCCGTCCAAGAGCTGAAGCAATAATAAAGAACACATCTCTCTACGCCCGAAAACTCCCATGGTATCTTCAGATAACGTCGCTATTTTCTGGGATTTTGGTGCGTGAACCTTGCTCTTCTCGAAAACATCGAAGGTTCATTATCATCCCACAGAGAACTGCCGTCCGCCCACATCCTCTAGCGGTTATTTCATTGCCGACAAAATTCGGCGGATTGCTCGTCCGTTTGGCTCTATCATGCTCTTCAAGGCATACTTGGAGCTCAGTTCCGAATTTTTGAGCGCGAAATCGTATACCTTGCAGTCCGAGCTACAGTCCTCCGGAATATCACTGACGCACTGTCCACACAATGGAAGGAAAGATGTTGCGGACAAAATGATGATAGGTGCGCTTATTTTGTGCTCTCTTATCTTTACATAATTGATTGCGAATTTTCGTTATGGTTCGAATGATTCTAGTTGATATGTTGACGTTTGCAATTGACAACCGTGTCCCGGCGACAATCATCATTATTACAGGCGACCGAGACTTCTCTTACGCTGCTTCCATCCTCAGACTTAGAGGGTATGAGGTGATCGTAGTATTGCCCTCCACCTCCTCTCATGTGAGCCTTAGAATGCAAGCAAGCATCTTGTTCGAATGGCAGCGAGATGTCCTCGGAAACCGGAGCTCCTGTCCACCAACGAATGAAGACACATCTGGGCAACAGGAGTGCTCGAGCAGTGCTGTTTCTTCGGAAATGACCATGGTTTCCCCATCAAACGTTATTGCAGCTGGTAATAACATACCGGATCCTTTTGCACCCGCGACGCCTACTACACTTCTTCCTGGACAGTCTTCCCCGACCGCATTGCAACCCCTCTCATCCGATACCGACGAAAATACAATCGACATCACGTCAAATACGACTCCACTGGATCCATTGTTCGCTGGCGGCTCTCCATTGGAGGCGAATTTTCGCAATACCTGTGAGTATTGCGGGAAGCGTACTAGAACCAGCGAAGTCAGGAAATATTGTTTCGACGAGTTTGGGCAGGATAAGAAATTTAATGTCGACGATTCACAAATCCGAGCTCGAAGGCAGTTTCTTGATCCCATTCAACAATATGGCTCAGCCATGCAGCCTCTCCAGGTACCGTTTGGTCAGCATGCGTCTTCCTGCACCCTCGTGGACGAACATCCCTCAAACAACATGCGTGTCGAAACCGAGTCTCAAATTCCAGCTCGCATTGTTGACGTTATCGCTAAGGAGACAGAGGGCGATGAACGCATTCGTGTTTCTGAAAAAACAACTCAAGTCGAGGGCGAGTCTCAGCGTGAAGGCGATGGAGCTCTCGGGAGACGCCCATCTCTTCCAGGCGCACCTCCTCTGCCGCTCTCCTCTCCCCGAAGTGCGACTCTGACGGACACGACAGGCTTTAATACCACGGGCGATCTAACAGGAATGGGCAGCCTTGATGTATTGCTGCGTGAAACTCACAGTGACGCGGTCATCGCCGTCCTGCCGGCATCCAGAGATAAGGAATTTAATAATCCTCGCAGCTGCCCAACTCCGCACGCCGACTCTCACGACGATGACACAAGTTCGGGAGAATTTTCTGGTAGATCGAGCGGCGCTCCTCAACCCTCCCTCTCCTTACCTCGACCATCGTCTTCGCGCTCGCAAGGAGAGGCCTCAACCGCCGTGGATCAACCGAATGGCTTAGGGAGAGATGCTTCCCTGATACAAGCAGCCCCCACTTCCACTTGCGGAAGCGTGAGCCAGACCACGTTGGTCCCGTTGGCGGCCGTGCATCCTCAATCGTCGCCACCAACGTTTCCGGCGTCGTTGCAAGCCTCCAAACCAGTTAAAACAGATCAACAAGTGGACGGACGGTTCTCAGTCCTTATTGATTGCTTTCGGACGAAAATGGCCCGCGGCGAGACAGCGCGCATCCGAGCCTCAGACTTGGGCGTGATGCTGTTGAAGCGGGAGCCCCGGGTGTACGAATCTGCAGGTGTGCACAGGCTGAAGGATTACGTCAATCTAGCGTGCTCGAAAGGGATTGTAATGTATACCAGCCTCAATAATGGCGACTCATGGGTTATGTTAAATCCATGTTTCTCCTCATCCAACGCTCAGGTGAAGATCGCCCTCACGCATTCCATCACCAATGCACCTGAATCAACGCCGTCGTCTCTCCCATCCCCACCCATAATCCAAGAGTCTGCGTCCGTACCCCCAAACGCGAACGCCAGTAATGTCCCCGAACCATTTATCCCACTCGTATTTCTTCTACGACAACTCAGCCCTTCCTCAGGCCGTGTTCTATTTTCCAGCCTCGGTCTGGCGATTTCCCAGAAATACCCAGGCCTTTATAAACGTGCGGGTGTCTTCAACCTGCGCGCATATCTGGAACGAGCGCGATCTTATGGCATCGTCGCCTTGGGGGCCCTCGAAATGCAGGGCAAACAGTGGGTACAGTTGGTAGGTGCACACCAGATAGAGTGAGTGGGCCGTTCTTTGTTCATGCGCACGTATTCTCCGTTCTCGCATCGACTTCCCCCTCATTTCAATGCATTCGTAGGACCCTCGTACACGGGCTCGTCTTTCTACTTCAGTTTTTGTGTCCAGAGAACGCGGCAACTGGCGGGTGGCTGTGGCTGAAAGGCACCGTACGGGTCCGCGTTGCCGACTGGACAAACAAGTCGGGAACTAGCTTGACCAGTCAGAACATTTGCAGTACCGTACTTCTTGAAGCTTATGATCAAATTTGATTGACGAGTATATATCTTCGAATAAAAAAGGCAAATAATACAATATATGGAGCGCTCGTGAGTGGGGTATGACTGCGGAAGATTGAAATTGAAGTTCGTCGTATCAAGGTGGTGATGATCGCATGTAATAATCTGTTCTCGCCCCAGTTCAAAGTAACGACGCAACTGCATAACACTCACTACTCAGGCAACTCTAGCGGTTTCACAATAATTTTAGATGCAATCGTTCACATTCGAAGAAAGTGTTTACTTGTATATCCAAACAACATTGCGTTCAAATTATCCTTCTGAACGCATCCTTGTGAACCAAGCGATCCGAGGTATCGACGAGACTTCGTGGATCTTTATCCATACTGTCACTGTTTCTCAACTGCTGCTGAAATCACTTCGACACCGGTCTCGGTAATGCTAGAAGAACAGAATTCAGCGTCCGAACACCAATTTGGAATCGCACGTGCAGTTCCTTTCAAAAAGAACACATCGGAAGACCTCACTCACAGTAAAGTTTCCTCAAACTGCGCGCTCCTTCGTCCATCGGCTGTCGTGCACGTCCAATCGTCTGGCCAATGTACGCCTTCATGAGTACCGAGGTTAATCATCTACAACACGATTGCTCGTAAACGGTCTTTCCATCACATATTTGACGAGTCTTCTCTCACCGGCTCAATTGTAAATGTCTTTCAGAGGAAAGTAGAGCAAAGGTAGTGTCAGAGGCTGTAATAATTTCATCAGATGGTATTGAGAAGTAACTTACCATGCCCGGTTTCATGGTACCTATTGCCTTGTTCTTAGCGTAATGGGGGATGTTCGTCGGACTCCCGTGGAAAAGTTGATTGACACCATGAGCAGTGTAGTTGCGTACGACTGAACAGCCGTTCTTTTTGGCAATGGGTTCACTAATCATGTCAGATCATGGCCAAGGAAGCGGATGTATAAGAAGACGCACATGGCCTTTCCAATGTCGCGGAATGGAACTCCTGGTTTACAGATTGCGATAGCTGCGTCGAGAGCCTCTCTTGTCGTCCGTATCAACTTCTTCGATTCCTCGTCTATCTCTCCGACCGGATATGTCGCGTTCAGGTCGGCATGAAAACCTGTAAGTGTTTATGAGAAAAGTGGATACATCATAGTAATGAACATAGATCTAAAGGGATGAAACAGAGGGGAGGACATACCATCGTGATATGCACTGACATCTAAATAATGCAATTGACGATAAACATTCAATTTGACACAACTGAAGCATTTATTACACCACTAACCGATGTTTATAATGTCACCTTCGACAAGCTTTCGTTTGTCCGGAATCCCATGGCAGATGACCTCGTTGATGGACCTGTGAGACAAAAATGCGTTATTTCCGTTCGAGGACTTCCTGCAACCACAGGAACAACATACGTGCAGACGGATTTAGGGAACATGCGATAGTTCAAAGGGGAAGGATAGCAGTTTCGATCTATCGTAGCATTGTGAACGATCTCATCTATTTCGTCCGTCGTGATTCCGGGCCCGACAGCTGCAGCAGCGATGTCAAGGATCTCGCGACCTAGCTAGGAAGAAAGTGTTGTCATTGTTAAACATGGTCAACCCAGAGAGCGACTCTTTCTCACCCTACAGACAGTTCGCATTTTCTCCTGTTCTTCTGCTGTCAGAATCTGAGGAGATTGCCCTTGCGCCAGACTCTCAGACTTCGGAAACCCTCGACCTGCGGAGAGCAAAGTGGTCAGATCACCGTAAGCCGAAATGGGACATTGGTTTTACCATCATCTGCATAGTCTGGACGACGTATATGATCTGGTACAAAGCGTTTTGGGGACAGTGGATATGCGGGACGTAAGGATCCAGTATATTGGAACGATGGGAACGGGTTATATTGCTCCTCTATAGCGAAGTACGTCAATGAATCGGTCAAGTTTCTCATAGCTCAGACACGCACCATTTTTGCTTATGGATAAATTCACGAAGTTATGAATGATTTTGTGTGATTTCTAAATAGTCAATGTTCGCCGTTCCTTCGTTGAAACCAAATCAAAGTCTTTACCCCTAGCCCCGAGAAACGTTAGAGATATTGTTTTGATAGCAAATACGCATGAAGACACACATCCTGCCTTGAAACATTCTTGAGTACAGAAGAACGAGCCCTTGATTCCCAGTCTATGTCATCGAGCGATTCGAGAACATGAGGTTGAGTTCGTGCACAAGGTCCAGTGACGGCTACACTCACTTCGCGCATGTTGGGCATTCGAGACGAGATGGCGGGTTAGAATTCAGGCATTTCTCGCTCTGACAAGGTGTCGTTGCCGCTGTGGTGGTCATTTCAGAAGGAAACGGTTCGCAGAAGTTTTGTCGCGACGGAGGACGAGACACGAAGCGCATTGCCATATATGGCTCGATGATGGGACCCTGCAAACACGTTCGACGACGACGACGAGAGTGCACCGTCGTTCGTCGCCATCGCTCTATCTCTGCCCATCATGTCCTTATGTCAAACTCTTTTTTCAAAGACGAGAACTCCTCGAGCTCGCCCAACGGATTCGAAAACCACTGGCAAATTTTCGATTGCGTTCTTGGTGCTCATGGTCTCTGTGCGAGTCACGGTTTGTCGCCACATTCGCTGCCATTAAATGGTCTGGACAACGAAACCCGGAACGAAAAATCGAAAGGTTGCTTTTATTCTGATGTTTTCAACTTCAGCCTCCTCTGTCCGCCCAAAGCTGCGAATCACTTGCACGCACCGTGAGCCGTCCTCGCGATGGGATAAATCTGACCTCGAAATAACATATGGAAGAAACCAAACGACGAGCCATCAACAATCCCGCTGCCGAGCTGCAATTGTCGTGCGAAGAGGTACGTTACGTGGGGACTTATTTCATACTAGGATCCATATCCTGGAGTTTCGACGATGTTGCCGAACTCAAGTGGGAAGGACCTGAAGATCCATCAAACTCAGACTCTTGGTCGAACGGCTATTTAGTCAGGTCAAAGCAAGAACCGCAATGCTTGCGCTGAAGCTCTTGAACGGAAAGTGTGAGAAGAAAGCGCACAAACGAAAGTTTTCTTAAACCACGACTCGTTTCGCCGCAGACCACACTTCGGACAGAAGTAAAGGGACAAGTCCTCAAGAAATTGAAGTGCGAGTTTTTATCGAGCAATTTATCAAGACAGTTGGCCCAACCTCTTGATGGTGGGTCGATAATCTCGTCGAGCCAGGAGCTTGACGACCATGTCTTGGAAACATACTCAGTTTGGGCCTATCGAAATTAAGATATTAAGGTTAGACGTGTCTCAGATCCAGAACCACGCGAAGCCGTCGATCGACAAGGGTCCACGAGTTTAGTTTCCGATGCACTCGAATTTCATGGTAAAGGGTGCAGCTACAATCGATACTTTGAAAATCGAACAATGCGTACCGTCAGTAAACTGTCTCTCATGCACATTTAGACTAAAAACGAAGCGCCCCACAACTCACCATGACCCATCCGCCCTCCAAAAACCCTGAAGGAAGTGTACATAAGGTGTGTATCGTCTTATGAGAGCCAGCTTTCGTTTACCGGACTTTTCCAGAAACACACGTCGTTGTGGGTCACGCTTGGTCATGGTTGAGCCACAATCCATCGCGCATTGTCCTCCTAATCGAAGGGCGACAGTATGGGCCACCGCTTTCGCTTTCCCAAGCGAACCACCAGGCCACCGGCCACATCGTTTTGATTATAAAAGGGTGCTTGTACGTGCTTTCCCCTCATCTAACAGCATCCCCTGCACACACCTTCTACACATCCAGCCATGACTAGACATACTCTTCGTGAACTCGGAATCGACATTCCGATCGCGAACGCTGCTGGCAGCTTGAGTCGTCCAGTCGATGTCAAGATTGTCGAACACGCTCAGGTTCCGACCTCTCTTCAGACGCTCAAATCCCCCATTCTTCCAGAGCTTTTGCCTGATATTTTTCTTCTTGTGATCAACTCGACCGCTGGGAGGATAGAGGTGGATCAAGACAAGTGTCATCTACTCATCGGGGCTGAGAAGTGCGGTCACGTCCATCACTCCGGGGAGTCGTCGTTCCAGGCTCTCTTGAAGTTGGGACAGGTCTGCCGCCTATGGCGCAGGATGGCGAATACTACGCCATTCTTGTGGTCCCAAATCAACTTCTCAGTATTGGAGGCGAAGGAAACGGACGCTGCACTTTACCAGGAGTCGATAAAGTATTCGCTGTTGAGAACGAGGAATCTCCTCCCCCTCGACATGACGATCTCTCTTGGACACAAGGTCGAGCACGAGGAAACGTATGGGCGGAAACACATTCCGGCGTTCATGGAGATTATGGACAGTATAGTCTGTCAGCAATGGAGGGTCAAGTATTTGTCTGCGGATATACACATTTGCTCGCAGATGACCGCACCTCCACAGAGCTTGTCGGACATGCCACTGCTGGAAAAACTTGTCTTTCGGTCGCCGGTGAACAAAGGTGACAACAACGATGCCTTGATTGAAATTAGCCTCAATCGTAGCCCTCTCATACGGCACCTTCATCTGGATGGCGACTTCCTCCTGAAACCCATCACCCAGGCGCTCCCCAACCTGACGGTCGTTCGCATGTTCTACAGAGAATCGGCCAGGAAGAAATTCCCATCTGTCGCAGATTGTATTTCGTTACTCCAGTCCGCACCCGCCTTGGAGACTCTTCAGGTGGACATCTGCAGCGAGGATATCCCGAGCCCGGACAATAAGGTCGATATTGTTTCGAAGACCTTGCGCACGTTCTCCCTTCGCGTAAACGACGACTCGGATGAGGCCGCACGGTATCTCTTGGACATCCTCAACTTCCCTAACCTCGTTGAGCTGGAGCTCGACATCGGAAGAAGCTCTTTTGACGACGCAGGCCCTCACACACATATCCTTGGATTTCTTGAGCGCTGCGGGGCCCCCCTGAATTCGTTCGCTTTCTGCTCGGAGGAGACCGACGAGGACGATGTGATGAGCTACTTGCGTCTTATGCCACGTCTTCGCAAACTGAGGTTGGTCGACGTCGGGTTTACCGAGGATGGAATAAACTCTCTGGTCCTTCATGGCAAGAATTCCGAAGAGTCGAAGAAAAACGTCTGCCCAAAGCTCGAAAGCCTCTCGTTCGTTGATGCAGCACTTCGTCCGGATCCTCTGGAAAGCGCAGATGCGATGGCGTTCATGGTCATGTCTCGTTGGCTAGGTGCTTCTGGGAATTTGAAGGAGTTCATGCTTCTTGGGTGCGGCTGGCGCGGGTTCGCCACACAATCCTTCATCCAGAGGTGCATCAGAGATGGACTCAAAGTCGTGTGCAAATAGTTGGACTTACTCGGACTCATATTCTTGTTTATTTTATCTACCGTTGTCTTTGCTCTCGACGCGTTTCTTACGTCTCATCACGTTCCTTGCTTACTCTCAAATGTTGTTTATCACACTTGACTACGGAGCTGTATCGCCTTGTGTATCTCTACGCTCGTTTGTTTATCCGTGTTGGACTCTTGCTGTAATATAAAACCTTACTCCGACGTCAAGCCGAATTCGACATGCCTCGTGGTGGCCTGGCTCGATTCGAATACAGACTTTACATAAAGTACTCCTCGAAACGCCCAGATCTAATACCGTCTCTCCCATGACCTTGCAACATGGAGAACATGCGGATTTCGCGCGCTGTGAGAGGTCTCGGAGTGCATGTACGAGCAGCGTAGCTCTACTGCACTGTTTCCTCTACCACGATCGTAAAACCCATCCTCTTACACTCATTTGATCTTCTCACTATCTACTTTGAATCGTCTTCACCATGGTCGGCAGCGTAGGCATCTTCTGGGACTACGGTTCGTCTAATATTAGCAATCGCTTTTTTCAAAAATGTGTCGTTGATTATATGATAGAAAACTGCCATCCCAGCGCAAGCATGAATGGATGCAAAATCGCAAATAACATTCGAAATGTTGCGCTACAATTCGGCTCTATCGTTACATTCAAGGCATACATGGACATGGCATTAGAGAGCGCCAGGGCGAACGGCTTTCAAGCGCAATTGCAGGCCTCGGGTCTTTCTATGATTCACTGCCCACATGCTTCGATGAAGGAGGTCGCCGACCGCGCTCTGACCGGTAAGTTCGCATGCGTAATATTAAGAAATGCGGTCACTGATGGGATCGGTGGTCGAAATTTAACATAGTCGACATGTTAGCCTTCGCTTTCGAATCCCCGCCCCCGGCGACCGTCGTTATCATAACTGGAGATCGTGACTTCACGTACGCGGTATCAACAATCAGGATGAGGGGCCATCGCGTCGTCCTAATCAAGCCAAACGAAAGGACACCCCAGCATCTCACGGATAACGTTGACGTCGGAATTCAATGGAAAGACGTGCTGGAATTACCTTCACAAACCATATTACCGCGTCCCCTCATCCGATCCAATGCAATCGAAAACCCTTCTCCAACTCAAGCACGAATTACGTGGCCGGATAACCCTTTCAATGCGCATGCCCCTCTGGTATGTAGCGCGGCGTCAGCGGTTTCGGAGATATTTGAGGACGACGATTTGATCATGATTTCTCGCGAGTCGAGTACGATCCAGATGGTCCATCCTCCTCTTCACATGAAATCTGGCTCTGCCGGGATCATGTCCGCCAAACCCAGTACGTCCGAGTGGATATTCATTGAAGATGGAGATCCAGCGACAAGGGAAATTGGAGATTTTATGGAACCTGACATTGAAGACTTCGTTCCTGTTGGTGTGGCGGACAATGTCTTGGAAAACGATTTCGTGGGCATCTTCAGCGATGTCGCCTTCGAAGACCGAATTGACGCCTCGCCACCATCTCCTGACCTCGGCCGAACGTCTTCGTCAACTCGTTCGTCGACACCCCCGCTCACGCCAGTCGATGAGAACGAAACTATTCCAATTCCACAGCCTACATTGCGGGTTGGAAATACCTTAGATACGACCGACAATATCGCTTTGAGAACCCCGGCGGCACCAGCGCAGACCATTCCTTTAATCACCTTGAGACCAGAGGCAACTGCCTTTAGATCTCAAAGTCAGTCCACTGGCTCGAACGGAATATCTGTCTCGACCCGTCCCACAAGCGCCAAGCTAACTCCCAGGCCTGATATCCCTGAAACTTACAAGGTCCTTGTGAAGGTCATGTACAAGGAGGGTTGCTTCAAAGGAAAGTCGGTGGCGTTCAATGACCTTGCGAGCTTGCTTTCTAAAGCGAGTCCAAATTACTACCATGGACATGGCGGAGCGAAAAAATATGTTCAGACCGCACGAGATCGTCGCATTGTCGTGCTTTCTGGAAGTGAGAAGGGCAACGCATTTCGCGTGGAACTGAGTCCTTCAGTGTTCATCACCGCTACTGCTTCACCAACGACGGGACAACAATCACGCACATGCACCACCATAAGCCCGCAAACGAGATTCGCTGTTCTTTTGGAAGTGTTGAAAGGATTGCGCTCGAAGAAAGAATTTCGACCTCAGTTCAGTCCACTGGGTGAATTGATTATGAAGCGCGACCCGAAAGCTTACGCGCGAGCTGGGTGCTCGCGGCTCAAAACGTACGCGGAGGCAGCACAAAGAGAGAGATTGGTCAATGTGGGCCCGGACTGGGTTGAACTACGGGACGGTTTCTGAAATCACAGTTACTTTGATTGACCGGTCTTTGGAGTATTGGAGTGCGACTTGCCGGAATGAATGTGATTATGGATGCCTCGACGACAACGAATTTTAGTCTTCTTGAGTGTTGCAAAGCGAAGAGATTTCGCCTTGAAAGAGTTAATCCAATAAACCTCAGCAATGTTGTGAATCCCGAAGAGGCCGATAGCGTTAGAACTAGCGCTAGCTGGTGACGTTTTTATGATCGGTCGCGTGCGATTGGACGCGTCGCGCTAAAATGAGGGGTGGCGGTGTCGCTCTGTGCGCAATTGTTGTTCGCTATTGCGTGCTTTTTAAGATTAGAGCGACATACGAGCTCAATCAACATGACTAACAATTCGCCGGGCATCGCGCAACGATTCGAACGAAGGGGGAGCAGAGATGCATCCACGTCGTACCTTGTCGCATACACTTCCTGCCATCGTCGCTGTCAACTTTCCAGACGAAACGCGCCTAGCGCGTCCAGGTCAATTCACGAGGACGTGATTGCTCTTCAAACTCCCAACTCGCGCAATCCATAATCGTACCTTGATCTCCGACGGACAGTGGGAAGGTGCTCCTGCTTGCCTACAAAAGACTGGGTCCTCTCAAAACCCCGCATCGACGCTTCTTTCCCCCCGCTTCATATGGCGATCGCGACATCCGTGAAGAACTTCGCCAAAGCTACCGTCGGACACAAAGATGGCGTAGTCCCCACCGTCACGACCGAGGACTGGGCTAGAAGCGTATACCGGGATCCCAAGAAATTCGTTCGTCACAGCTTCCATGATATCGTCTGACTGGCTTCTCATTACTCTTCTTCGCAGGTCGTTGATTACTTCGTCACTCTCTTTCCTATCCTAGGATGGATTGGTCGATACAGTAAGTGGAGGAAGCTTCTTCGATGACAGCGCTCGATTAACCGCAATCTCCGTCGCAGATTTCGGATGGCTCACTGGTGATCTTATCGCTGGTATCACGGTGGGCATCGTGCTCGTCCCCCAGAGCATGTCGTATGCACAGATCGCGACGCTGCCTCCCCAATATGGCCTCTACTCCGCCTTCGTGGGCGTCTTCGTATACTGCGTATGTTTCGTCGTTCTTCCCCAGCTGTGATGACGAATACTGATTTATTGTCGCCGTCAGTTCTTCGCGACCTCCAAGGATGTTTCCATTGGTCCTGTGGCCGTCATGTCCTTGACGGTGTCCCAAATCATCAAGGCCGTCAACCATAGTCATCCGAACGAGTGGGAACCCCAGACCATCGCAACCACCGTGTCTTTCATTTGTGGTTTCATCGTTCTGGGTATTGGCCTCCTGCGTCTGGGGTTCATTGTCGAGTTCATCCCCGCGCCCGCCGTCAGCGGTTTCATGACTGGATCTGCCATCAACATTGTAGTCGGGCAGATCCCAGGCCTCATGGGAATCACAGGATTCGAGTAAGTGAAACCCGAAACCTTACAAGAACCAAATTATTTATGATCCTCAATAATTCAAGTACTCGTGCTGCGACGTACCTTGTCATCATCAACAGTCTCAAAGGACTGGGTCGCACCACGAAGGACGCGGCTTTTGGCCTCACTGGTTTATTCGCATTGTATGCGTTCAGGATTCTCTTCGACAGATTGTCGAAACGATACCCACGCAGAGGTCGGTGGGAATGCATTTTCTTTCTAATGAAAGTATTGACGTTTCGTCAACTCTAGCACGCTTGTTCTTCTTCCTCTCGGTCTTGCGGAACGGGTTTGTCATCGTCGTCCTAACGATTGCTGCTTGGCTCTACACTCGTCACCGGAAAAGTGAAAAGGGCACTTACCCGATCAAGATTCTACAAACTGTACCCCGAGGCTTCCAGGCAAGTTCTAGACATATTGCGGTTCTTCATTGACTGATCCCTACGGTCGTAGCATGTTGGTCCACCTAGCATTCAGCGACCGCTTTTATCGGCGCTCGCCGGTCACATTCCTGTAGCGACGATCATCCTATTGCTCGAGCACATCGCCATTTCTAAATGTACGTATAAGCTCGCGACAAATTCATAGCTATAAACAACTCACTTTTCGCAGCATTTGGCCGAGTTAATGGATATAAGATTAATCCCAACCAGGAACTCATCGCTATAGGCGTTACGAACACCGTGGGTTCTGTCTTCAACGCATACCCGGCGACAGGTTCCTTTTCGCGCTCTGCCCTGAAGTCCAAGTGTGGTGTACGCACGCCGCTCGCGGGCATTTTCACTGGCCTCGTCGTCATCGTTGCGCTTTATGGGCTCACGCCAGCTTTCTTTTGGATCCCTTCCGCGGGCCTGTCTGCCATCATCATTCACGCGGTAGCCGACCTCGTCGAGAAGCCAAAGAAGGTGTACGAGTTCTGGCGCGTCTCGCCCCTCGAATTCGTCATCTGGTGGGCGGCCGTGCTCGTCACGGTCTTCTCGACGATCGAGGATGGGATTTACACGTCTATTTGCACGTCGCTCGCATTGTTGCTGTACCGTATCGCGCGCCCGCGTGGAAACTTCCTTGGAAGGGCGAAGGTATCTGTGGACGATGGGAGTGACGCGTCGCGCGAGGTGTTCTTGCCGCTCAAGTTGGCAGATCCGGAGGAGAGGAGCAAACTTGCGCCCGGCATTGACGTTCGCCCCCCGGCGCCCGGAGTCCTCGTCTACAGACTCGAGGAGAGCTTGCTCTACCCGAACTGTTCGTTGCTGAACTCGACGCTCGTTGACTATGTCAAAGCGCATACGCGACGAGGCAAGGATATGGGAGACGTCCGGCTCAGCGACAGGCCTTGGAACGATCCTGGCCCGAGGAAGGGGCATGAAGCGGAGGAATTAGCACGAGATGCTGCGAAGCCGATTTTGAGGGCCATCGTTTTGGACTTCTCGACAGTGTGCGTCTTTTTTGTTTCAACGTCACGCCGTATCTTCTTTACTGAGTGTTTTCTTTCGACAGTTCGCACCTTGACACAACTGGTACGCAGGCCCTAGTCGACACTCGTAATGAGGTGGAGCGGTGGGCAAACAGGAGTATCGAATTCCACTTTGCTGGTGTCCTTTCTCCGTGGATAAAGCGTGCCCTCGTCGCCTGCGGTTTCGGCACTGGCGAACCTTCTGCGCGCCTCCCGGCTGAAATTGCGGCTTCCCAACATTACGGCGGCTTGGAGAACCTCACGCATGGCACCATAACGGAAGAAAATGCGCACTCCGATGATCCGGAATTAGGATTGAAGAGGGACAGAGATAGTGGCAAATTTACGACGGAGACGACGGAGAACGCGCCAAAGATCGATCAGTATGGTGCATTGAGCTCGTTGGATACGCCCTTCTTCCACTTTGACCTCCAAAGTGCTGTTAGAGCAGCGGAGCTGGGTGCGAACGCGTCCGACTCGAAGATAGACAGGAGGAGCACGCGTTCTTACGACAAGGATTTCGGTTCGGGTCACTAGATGCATTTCAAGTTGGATGACTTCCTTGAAAATGCGAACAGAGATATTTCTAACGCCATTGTAAATCAAATTAGTGTAATAGTTTTGATGTACACTAGACGACGTGCCTTTCTTCATGTAGAAATGAACATTCTATTCAACGACGAGAGCAAAATCCTTCAAGCCACCGATACGTGTTCATTTTACAGCTCACTACTGATTAAAGATTGATGAGACGTACCTTCCTTGCGATTCCCTCTACTTGCAGTCGATTGTCGGTTTGTTGTTTTGCTTCGCTCAAGTTCGCGTCAAAAGAGTTCGAGGAAGAGTTTAGTTGAGCCCGGCAGTGGCTGCCTTTTCCGAGCCGGTGCCGGTGCCGGTAGCACGGGATCTGCCGAGCATAGCCGGTCTTTTTCGGGCTATACCAGATCATGACCGTTGCAGTTCGCCTTCGTCTCTGGCTTTCATCGTCACGGTCTGCCTCGATCCTCAATTCTTTTTTCTTCTGATATTTCTCTACTCGAAAAGCCCTCGACCATCTTGCTGACGAAATATTTCCGAAGTTGCTCCACCGCGCACTACGCTTCGATCGCGAGATTTGGACACAGCTGTAGTTTTCTTCCGTGTTGCTGGCGGTGCAAAAAACAAGCATTCACGTAGCTTTTCGGAGGAAGCTATAGTATTAGCTACGTAAGTTGGCGATCAGACAATTTCAATTTGCTCTTTCTCTCTGCGCTTACTCTATTTTGCCGGGGCCTTCCAGTAAAATTGACGCCTTGAGTCAATAACCTCGCAGAAAGACGTACCCCGCCAGGAAAACGAGGGTCCATAGCCGTCAACATCGAATCGTATTATCCTACGCAAACCCGATTCGAATTGCAAAGAAGGAAATCTCGCAGCCTCGCAGCATGTTTTCTCAGCACTCAAAATAACCATGGCTTCTTTCTCGCGAGCTTTTCTTGAATTGAAAGACTCCTTCTATCCATGTGGTCCTTTTGATCATGACTTGGATGCGATGGGACAGGACGCAGCATCTCCGCAGAATTAAGCTGCGTAGATATCAGCGCAGTAAAGGGTTGCGTAACCGCCAGAGGTGCCCTATAAGATCTGCATTCTCGTGGTTTGACTTAGCCCATAACACTCAGACAACTGATCGTCCTCTAGTATACGTCCTTTTCGTTTGAAGAACTTCGAGAGAATGACAACCATGGAAGCAGAAAACACTGTTCCGGACCCGCATCGTTTACCGCTTGACGTCAGGCCTACGCATTACGATCTGACGGTTCGTACCGATCTCGAGAAGCTAGAGTTTGACGGGAATGTCTCTGTCCAGTGAGCATTTCTATGTCTACTCTTATGTTTTGCTTTGCGCGTGCTGACATTTGTGAAAGTCTTGAAGTACAAAAGGACACGACGGAGTTGGTATTCCACTCAACGGGACTCGAACTTTCCGATTTCAGAATTACAGGCTTCGAGCATAGCCTTTCGTCAGTACTGTTTGACAAGGACAACGAGAGGGTCAAAGTTGGACTGCCATTCGAGCTCCGGAAAGGATCGACCGCAGTTTTCCACATCAAGTTTCGAGGACCGTTGACAGGAAGTCTTGCTGGTTATTATCGATCTTCGTGGAAGAATGACGGGAAAGAGGAATACTACTCGCTGACGCAATTTGAGGTTCAGCTTCATATCCTTGTCTTGGCTTTTCGTGACTGACGTTGATTTACATTTGAAGGCAACATCCGCTCGGCGCGCCTTTCCGTGCTGGGACGAACCGCTTCTTAAAGCGACGTTTTCAATTGCTTTAATCTCTCGAGAAAATCTTGTGAACCTTAGTAATATGAATGTCGAGTCCGAAGATCCGTATGCAAACGGTAAATGCACATCGATCTTTCCCCTCCATTTGTTGGCTGACGCGCTCCAGTGTCCGAAGAAGTTCACTCCAAATCAGAGCAGTGGAAAATAACGCGTTTTGCGAAGACACCACCCGTACGTACTTCATGAAGTTCACGTCATGCATGGAATAATCGGTTTCCGGTAGATGTCGACGTACTTGGTAGCGTACGCCAATGGACCCTTTGAGCACCGAGAGAGCTCGTACGTGAGTCCGCTTAGCGGGAAGACCAGGCCTTTGCGTATATATGGTGCGGAATATGTTATTTTCTTCTTGAAAAATACAAGCCTTATACATGTCTGGCAACGATTCGTAGCTACCAAAGATATTATTCATCAAGTGCAGTTCACTCTGGATGTTACTCAGAAGGTGTTACCCCTCTACGAGAAATTGTTTGACATCGAATATCCGCTTCCGAAGCTCGATACGCTAGTCGTATGCAACCTTTCGATTGTTATTTTTCTGACCCTTGCCCTCACCACCTTTTTCCCAGGCCCATGACTGTGACGCAGGTGAGGAACTTTAGCCTTTCTTCAGTGTGCTATCTTAATGAATGCATCTAAAAGCTGCTATGGAGAATTGGGTTCGGGTCCAGCATTCGAAATGTTCAATGCCTTACTCAACATAGAATAACATTAGGGACTTATCACCGGCAGGACGACGTCGTACTGTCTCGACTCCTCGAACGCCGCCTTGCACACCCAGAAAATTATTGCGGCAATGCAAAGTCACGAAACAGCTCACATGTGGTTTGGCAATATAACGACAATGGCGTGGTGGGACAACCTGTGAGTTATCTCTCAATCTAAGCTCATGCTGCGATTAATCCAGATTTGCTGGTTTCAAGTTATTTGAATGAAGGTATCTGGAATCGTATCATAAAGTATTTGATTATTTTAATTGAAAAGTCACATTTTCCTAGGCTTTGCTTCGCTGGTAGGTGAAAGTCTGAATCGCATTATTCTTATTGATCTTGCATCAGATGGGTGAAGTCGTTGCAATGGGTGAGTGTATATTCTGATTCATGTTTATAATAACAGCCTTACTGAGCGCATCCAAACTCAAGATAAGTGAGTCGGGATGCATCGTCCCATAGAACCACCTCATCGAACATTGAACCAGGATGTTTCCGGAGTGGAAGATCCAAGCCGAATTCCTCAATTTCCATCTCAACAAAGCACTCTTACGCGATGCGAAACTGTCCTCACACCCTGTTGAAGTCGAATGCCCAGATGCGAACAACATTTTGCAAATATTCGACGCAATGTCGTATTCAAAGGCAGCATCCGGTATAGTCCATTGTTGCGAATAAGCGATCCAGCCCACTGACCACCTGGACAGTGTTGAGAATGCTCCTTACTTATGTCGGGGAGGAAGTGTTCTTTCGTGGAGTTTCCGCGTATTTGAAGAAACATCTTTACGCCAATAGCGTGAGTCGAGACTTATGGGACGCCATCGGTGAAGCAGCTGGTGTCGATGTGACTAAAATGATGCAAACATGGATGTGCGAGGTAATATGCTTTGATGGGTCGAATTCAATATTGAAAACTCATCACAAATTATTTGCTGTATGCAGACTGGGTTTCCTGTCGTAACTGTCCGCGAAACTGCCAAATCAATCATCGTTAGACAGGATCGATTCCTCGAAACTGGACAACCCGAAGAGAAAGACAATCAGATCATTTGGTAAGGAACGACTGAACTCGCTGTATGCATGCCTGACCACTTAGTAAACATAGGTCTATACCTTTGAATCTCGCAATTATAGAATCCGATGGGCAACTCAAAGTTAACCACGCAATCACGCTCAATGAGAAAGAAATAGAGATTCCTCTCGACACATCGAGGTCGTACAAACTGAACGTTGGCACTTCATCTTACTGTAAGTATGATGCCAATCTTCTGTGATCCCTGCAATTAAGTTTGTGTTCAAGGTCGTGTTTTGTACCCCTCCGAGCGGTTGTCGAAGTTATCTCAACAGGCAGCTGCAAAGCCTCCCGTATTCCCGCTGAGTGATCGCATCGGTCTTGTACATGACGTGTTTTCGCTTGCAAGTGCTGGCCACACTGAACTCAGTGTTGCTTTGGACCTTGTTCACGAACTCGGAAAGGGAGAGGAAGAATGTGAGCCTTTGTGCATTTATGTCTTCGATATTTGAGTAGAACAATGTTTAGTCCTTGCCTGGGAGGGTATGCGGGATTCGGTGGGAAACCTCGTCTCCCTGTGGTGGGAGGATGACACCGTTCATGACCTCCTTCAAATTTTCCAGAAAGTGAGTCTCGAAACTCTGGCATCTGTGACTGCGAGCTCAACAACGACGCAGAACCTTTACGCACCGCTTGTTGCAAAACTTGGTTACGATTATGACGACAACGAGTCACCCGACGTCAAACAGCTGAGGACGCTGGTGATCAGTGGCTGCCTCGACGCCGGAGACTCAAAGCAAGTAGATTGTTCATTTGTGCGAACAGCTTTAAACATTATTCGCAGTATCATAAAGGAATTGCGCAGGAGATTCGATGTCGCAATGGAAACAGGTGACGAGTCGATATTCGTCGCCGAGTTAGAAACCCCCATCTATGTTGCGGTTTGTAAAATTTGATTTGCCGATATCCTTATGTATATCTGACATGCATGCCACGGCGGGTTTGTAGGCAGTCAGGTACGGTGGACGTAGGGAATACGACATTGTGAGGGGGATTTTCGATAACCCGAGCTCTCCAAGCGCTCGAACATCAGCTATGTGAGTTTACCACGCTGGGCAAAAAAGAACTTACACTAACGAATTGATAAGTGTTGCACTCTGCAACCCTGCCGATGTGCAACTTATTGAAGAGACTTTCAAGTTCATCTTGACAGACGTGAAGGAGCAAGACTATCTCGAGTTCATTTCCTACCTTTCTCTTAACAGGAAGGCGAAACGCCAAGTGGCTCAATTCATGATGGGGCACTTCGACAAGGTCTGTGGCACACCTTTGGATGATCTTGTTGGGTGCCTGATCTCGACAATGACAATTTGTCCTTCAGATCTATGAAAAATTCTCAGGAAATTTCCAATTGAATATGATGATATCTGTGAGTGAAACTAATTCCAAATCTAATGGTCATCTCACCTTAAAAACTACGTTGCAGCAATCCTTCGAGAGATTGACAACTAAAGAAGACGCCGAGGTCGTCCAAGAATTCTTTAAGGCAAGTCCAAGGCTACAAGCCCAAGGCAGCGAGCTGACTGAAAGGTTATCATAGCGAAAAGATGTTTCAAAGTTCGACATGGCGTTGAGACAAGCTGTGGATAATATTCTGTCCAGCGCTGCTATAATCGAGGTAAGTAGAACTGTGACATCAGATGCCAGAAACTATGCAAATGGACGCTCATGACAGAGATCCACCGAGGACGTGAAACATTACTTGGAGTCTGTAGAAAAGTAATCAAGCACTTGTGATAAGTCATCTGGAAAGTACATTTCCGGAGTTCCTTACGATTAGTTGTGCAGTGAAACTTTCCGATCTTCTCCCCTTCTCGAATGTCACGGCATGGTTCAGACGATCTCAAGTGTCTATGATCGTATCTAAAATTGTAGGAAAGCTCTATGCACCGGATGAGAAATTTCCGAAGGATATATAGCAATGAGACATAATTCAAAAAATTGATAAACGGTTCTCTCGAGGTTTTCTGATAAAGCTCGGGGATAAGAATCGCTATCGCCGTAGCCAATCAGAATCGAGACGCGTCGCTATCGTCTTCAACGTTGAGCTCGACACTGCGCACGTCGCCGAAGCCCTCTCCCCTCGATTAACCCATCCATTCCGTTGCCTTGAGGTAAGTTCAGTGTTCTCAACTGCCATATAACGCACCCGTTACGACTGTCGTTTTGAATTGGGATGGATTGCTCACCAATCGCTTGGATGTAGTTCAGCCATGTCCGCCACCATCGAAGAGATCTCTGACCACTCTGACCACGAGCACGAGCACGGTGCCCACGACGGCCACACCCACGATGCCGACATTGACCCCACCTCCGCCGCCGCCCTCGACAAGATCCAATCGCGCGCCGAGCGCAAAGCCCGTAAGGCACTCCTTGGGTTAGGTCTCAAGAAGGTGACAGGCATCACTCGTGTCACCCTACGACGCCCGAAGAACGTTCTCTTCGTTATCGCATCTCCCGACGTCTACAAATCTCCATCGAGCGAATGCTACATCGTGTTTGGCGAGGCGAAGGTCGAGGATGCATCGCAGCAGAACGCGTTCGGTGCACCAGGAGCTCAGATGCCTCGTGGGCCTATGGGCCAAGGGGGTCCCGACATTGGCGCAGGCTTGGTGAAGGATATGGAGAAGGCAGCGGAGGGTGATGATGATGATGATGACATGCCTGAGTTGGAGGCACCAGAGGACTTGGACGAGACAGGGCTTGAGGAGTCCGACATCAACACCGTGATGGATCAAGTGAAGTGCTCGAGACAGAAGGCCGTAAAAGCATTAAAAGAAAATGGGGGAGATATTATCAATGCCAGTGCGTTCAGTACATGCTCGATTCATTTGATTCTTTGCTGATTGATCTTCACAGTCATGGCGGCGAATTAGTTGATCCTTTCCTTTTCCTTCTCTTTGTCATTGTCTTACTTGCTGTCTCTTCAATATCATTGCATCCAGAGTGCTTGCAACGTGAACTTCTGATCATAGTTCGGCCGACTGTAATTGAACCAACTTTGAAACTTCTATCACTTGTTCACTAATCGAAACCCATCATCTCATCCAATATGGCCTGGAATTTGCCCTTGTCTTTCTGCGGGAAGGGTATCAACTCTTTCGCCTCGAATTTCGAAATGCAGTCATGCAACGATCTGAACCAGAATTTAACTGTCCACTGAACGAATTTTATCATTTATTTACGTACCTCGGAGTCGTTGCCTTCAGATAACCAAGTTTCTCAAGTTCAGTCGCGAGGTCCTGTTGGTGGTTATCCAGTAGCGATGGATTTGGGACCACAATCAACGGTTTCCCGAGGCGTAGCACATCAATAATGGTTCCAGAGCCTGCATCACAAACGAGTGAACAAGAATCCGTTAAATAAATGCACATGGAAATCAGGTAGCTCACCAGCGTGGCTCACCACCAGATCCGCTCTCATGAACTCTTCGGTGAGGTTCGGTTTGAAGGCATAAATCTCAAGCTGGAGTCCATGCTCTTCGTTCCATGAGAGCACTGGTGTACTCGATATCCCAGCGAGTTCTTTATTCTTTCCCTTGTATGCGCCGCATTGCACGGTGATTTCTTCTGCGCCACGCGAATGCAAGGCTTCGAGGACGATATCGGATAACGCAGAGTCGACAAGCTCGTCAAAGAATGTCGAGCCAACGGTGAAGAGGACACGCTTCATCGAAGTTGTTTACCAAAGGACTTTCCTTGTAGCTTACGAGCTGCGTTTTTGATCGGAGAAGCGCGTGTCGATGACATTTTACAACCCATTATATATATACACTTGCATGATGAGGATATAGATTGTGCCGGATACATGATCATAACATGAACATAAAATGCGTCGTCTACCATGCCTAATTGTCTTATCGGGCATAATCAAAATGTGAAGAAAAAAGAGGAACGAATGAAAAGAAAGATATATAGAAAAGACGAATAGGTTGAATCTATCCACCGTCCGAATCCCTCGACCTCGCAGACGATCCGTTGCTCGTGGTGCTCGACCTGTAATGGAACAGGTTATGCAATCGATTCAACTTTTCCTGTTCCGCTGGCGGGACATCCGACGTTTGGCTACCTCGTTTCGGGGATTTAGGCGATTCGCTCGACGTAGAGTTTCGCGGAGCGTACGACCCGTACTGACCATCCCGACCTTTAGATTCCAGCTCTATTATTGCAAGAGGCGGAAAGCAAAGCCATAATCAATACACCCCCAAACGAGAAACGAGGAAAGACTCGATCACGCACTGGACAACGTATCTGCCACCGCAACGCCACGCTCTTCGTCTTCTGCTGCCCGACTTGCAAGAGCACGTGCAATGTATTTCCTGAACGCCGGCCCTGTGTTCTCCAGCATACGATCCACGCGAGGCTTCTTATGAGGATACGCCTTCAGGAAGTGATGCAATTCCGTGATCCCCTCTTTGTGCATCGCACCCGTTGTTTCACTCGAGATGTGATTAATGATTGTGATGAGTTGGTCGTCTGGATCGGGCTCTGCAACGGGCGGAGGCAGATAGTTGCCTCCATGCGCAGAGGATGTCGCACTGTCCGTTGTGCGTCGACTTGGAGAGCGCTGCTCAATCGACGCAGTGGACGATCGAGCAGCCGGAGTCACAGGTCGACTTGTCTGTCCAGCTTGCTCGTTTGGCGTATGGGGTAGAGAGGGAGTAGAGTCAGCCTGGTTTTGTGCGGATTCAGCGTTCGCCCGGCTCGTGTTGAGAATACGGAAAACGTAAGGGTAGACAATTGTTGCAGATGGATCATCGAACGAGTTGGACAACATGTCGTAGACCACATCACCATAGAAAGCTATGAAATGTCTCAGCGATACCGGCCAAAACTCCCAATTTTTTTTGTTACGCACCGACAACATGCTGGATAATAACTTTGATTGTCCGCAGTGGCATATCACCACTGGGAACCTTGTTTGTCGCTCTCGCTCGCCACTCGTTCGGGGGGATCGATTGAAGGAAATGTTCTATAGCAGGGAACAATTCGATTGGATCGAGAAGTTGCTTCTCCAAGTCGCCCGGGATATTTCTGGCTAGTTTCCAAATGCACTTCAGAACTAGTTCGGCCACTTTAGCTTCTCTTGAATCAGGCATCGTTCCGTTGACCGGGAAGGGCTTGACTATCTGAAGAAGTAGGGCAAACAAAGACCTACATTTTCCATGTTAATAGCCACTAATCTCGATAGCGGAGAAACGCACCTGAGCACTGTCATACGCCGACCAGTCGCAAAGAGTCGTAAGATAATTAGGTTGATGAAACGAGAAAGATCCTTGACTTTTGAATTGTCGCTCTCATCCGTTTGTAGAAGTCGAAGCGTTAGCTCTTCGAACAACGGCGTTAGAGTATCGACCTGGAGAGACTCTGCCAACATCGGATGATCACAGAAGGCATTGATCGTCTGTATCAAATGCTTTGCCAATCTGAAGCTCTCAGGTTCTGCAACAGCAGAAGGTTTCTCGAACGCATGACTCATTTGCAGCGTGATCGTTTCCACCAAGCCTTCTGTATGGTCGGAAAGGTCACGATACTGTGGATTTGAAGGGCCCTCTTCCGGCGTGGCTTCTAGAATACGTTGAATTTGCTTCAATGCATTAACGCTCCGCGATGGATCGCTGCTGAGTATCTTCGAAATTGTCACAGTAATAGCAGCGCCTTCTGGATCCTCCTGAGGTGACATGATGTCGTCCGTGTGATCGACGGAAGGTTTGGCTCGGAAATGCTCCCCATTCAAAGGTCGCAGAGCTGGTCTTTCGTTTGCAGAGTCCGAGTCTCCATTCGGCTGGGGAATACTGCCGCCTCCACTCCGAGATGGACCCAGTCGGGAAGGTAAGAAGCTCTTCGGTCGTGCCAGACGAGGTGATGTGGGTGTTGGAATAGCATTTTTACCTAGCTTAGAAGAGAATGCTGGAGATGCTGACCGTGTGTCTACTGTTGGTGAAGCTGGAGGATTCATACGCGATGGAGATGCTGGACGAGCCAGTCGAGAGGGGATAGACAAAGCAGGTGACGCTGGACGAGGGATACCGCCGATGCGAGATGCAGGCCTTGCAACGCCAGAAGGAAATCGAGATGTAGTGGGACCGGCAGACGGCGGGCCCGGGGCTGATGGTGTATCGGCCTGGTCAACATTGCTCGGTCCAGCGACTCGTCTGAGTCGTTCTTCCAATTGTGTTTTATCCTTAGGATTCAAGGGACCGACATAAGACCACAATTTTTCGCCGACCAGAACATAGCCCTCGCTGAAAATGCACACAATGAGTCAACAGCGAAGAAAAGCAAGTTTCCTCTGAGGGGCTCACCTGAGACACGATAATGCTGATTTCCTTACAGACGCATCCTTGTCAGATATCATGGAAGCCACAACCGGGAACGACTTCTGGGGATCACATGCGCTGACACCTGTCCGCTTTAGAATCCCTGAAAGCTCATCGATAGCGCCTTGTCGAGTTTTTGCAACCTTTGACTTGAGGCCATAGTCCAGAAGCAGTTGATAAAGACGACTATAGGGATAGACCTTTGGTAGCGTCTGCATAATTTGCTGAACGCGTATCCGCACAGCTTCTCGAGCATCTCCAAGCTTTAGAACATTTTAATGACAAATCTTCGAGATAAGAGATAATGACAAACCTTGTTAATCATTGTCGGGATGAACACCATTGCCTCTGGGTCCGAAATCTGGTGGTTGACTTCGCGGAAGAAAGCTGTGACGTTCTCTACGACGTCCAGACTTTTGGAGATCAGGCTCGGCATAGTTTCGTGAATGCGAATCGATACATATTTGAGGACAAGATCCGCGTTGGCAATCCCTACTGTTTGGCGTTCTTGAGCGGAGAAACCGTACTTATCTTCACCATTGGATAAACTTGAGTAAAAGTCGCACACAATTCCAAGGCCCGCAATGTAATCATTGACAGCGTCGTGTCCCTTGCTGAAAAGAAGAGAAAGAAGCTCTTTCGAGGCGTGTGGCTCCACTTGCGCGTGCAGGAAATCGACAAGATCCTTGCGAACGGGCCCAGGCTCAACCACGAAGCGAATGCCATCCTTAGCTAACCTGCTCTTCTTTGCGTCTAGATTCATGGTGACGAATGGCGCAGACGCAGAGGCAATTGGCGTCGAGCTTGCAGGTCGAGTTGTGACCACGGAACCCGGTCGCTTTATTCCACCGACGCCTGGCTTCGCAGGAGTGCGAGAGGCCACAGCGGGAGCATCGTCAGCCATACTTGCTCGAGAATCTGGTCGAGAAGTCCCTGCCTGCGGCAATTTTCTCCTCACTCCATTCAATTTGCTAGGTGCTGGAGTCTGAGCAACTGGCAGTTCTTCCACAACGGGAGCAGGTTCCGGCTCTCGAGCTTTAGGCGCTGGAGCAGCCTTCGCGGGTTGTGCTTGCTGTTTCGCTGGAGGAGGCGCTGCCTGAGGTGCTGCAGCTGCAGCTGCCTTCACTAGGGGAACGACGACACCTCGGGAAGCGGGCTTGAGGGAAGCCGTTTGCTGCATCACCTTGTCGAACCCAACCTGACTAACGATTACAGGCAAAACCGCTTGAGCAGCTTTCCGCACGTCACCACTTCTATCTTCCAAGCAGCTGATAACAGGTGCTACCCATTCGTTGAGGTCTAGATGACCAGTCGGCTCGTGACCTTTGAACCAATCCGCGATCCAATTGAGTAATGAAGATCGTTGAATGGGATTCTGTGTCTCCAAAGCGGTTGTGAAGTAATGCGACATGCTCTCGATCCCTTCGCAAGCTTCCGCCATCGCAGTGAGGGTCTGTAATGCAGCTGTTCGGATGTTCGCCTTCTGATCGGACAATGCAGATGCCACTGGCAATGTGAAAAATCGAGTCTGCTTTTCAAAGGGCTTGTTCATTCCGGATGCGATGCGCGCAACGATATCGAGTGCAAGAAGTTGCACGGCCTTATTCGTGTCAGTTACTCGTGACTTCAGTACCTGCCCGATTTCACCTATACAATCCTGTTAATTAAAAGATAACAATTGAAGCGTCGAAACACTTTACCCATGTTAGGTTTGAGCCGTTTGTTAGAGCCTTGGTCTAAAATGGCTTGCAAAGCCTCCAAGGCCTCTTTCTTCATCTTCCATTGATCGCTCTTAGCATCCGCGAGAATGCTTGTCCCTTTGATCAAACCGTCGATTTCAACACGAGGGAACAAGTCATCCATAGCATCTGCAGCCCCGGCTGAAGGTCCAGCACCAGCACCAGCACCCTGGCTTTGAACATCCGCAGAAGTTCGTGTGGGTTCTGGAGGTGTTTGACCTTCTACTTTATCGAATTCGCTCGTGATTGTCGAAAGGAGCTGAGGATTGATCTCTCCCAAGAGGTCCTTGACGCCTATTCGAATCAGTTGTCAGCAAAGAGAGTAAATACATTAAAAGTTGTACGCACTAGGACCAACGAACACTTTGATCTTAACAAGGGCCTTCGTAGCGCTCGTTCGCACGGCGGCATTTGAGTTCCCCAAAGCCACCTTCAGGAAATCTATTAACGCTCGAAGGGAAACACCTGCAACACCGAATTCGTTCAGAGCACTTTCGATCCAAGTAATCGAATCCGCAAGGACTTTCGGGGCCTTCTGCTTCGCAAGGGTGTCGTACGCTATTAAAAGACAACTGAGACAGGGTCCAAAGCAATTCAAACATGAGAATTACCTTGGTTGATAACAAACTGCAGGGACGTCTTCTCAGCGAATAGCATGAGCGCCTCTCCCGCCGGTTTCTTGAGTTTCATATCGCCTAGCTTCTCACTTAGATGTGGAGCCGAGAGCGCAATACATGATCTCCCAAAGTTCGGGTTCTTCTCCGCCAAAATACAGAGAATCCCATACAATTTCGAGGAAACCTAGAAAGTTAGATTGTTGAGTAAACCTTTTCATCTTGCCAAGAATGAACAGCAAACCTGGAAGTTCTTCTCATTCCACCCCTTCTTAGCAATAAACCGGACCACCACCTCGCTGTCCACATCTCCAGCTACGCCTTCCAACCACGATGTCATTTCCTCCGTCGCAGCAAGCCTCAGCTTCCAATTAGCATCTCCTAGATCCGTCGCAATGTTGGACGGAATCAAATCTGCTGCGAGCGCCTCCGCATCTTCTGGGGTATGTCTATACTTAAAGGTATCTAAAGCACCAGGCGCGACAGGTCCAGCGCTTTTGGCCGACTTCGCTGCTGCCGCAGCAGCAGCGGGGGGTGGAGCCGTGGATTTCTTGGTCTGAGCCAGCCGTGCAGGTGGTTTTGCAGCCGGCTTGAGGGTATCTGCTTTCGGAGAGTCTACATCATCGTCAAGGAGAGCTGCGGTGGGCTTTTTCATCTACGAGATAAATAAGTCACGTCAATGACATCGAATGTCTGATAATAATTAAAATCAAAACGCACAAGGCGAGCAGGGGGCTTCGCGGCTAGTTTAGGCGGAGCTACATCGTCCAGAAGGCCATCATCATCTGCTACCTTCTTTGCTTTAGCGGGCGCCTTCTTTGGAGGTGCTTTGGCAGCAGCGGGAGGAGGTTTCGGTGGGCCGCCAGCTCCAGCCTTGCATTTGACTGTAGCTTTCTCGTACGCGTCTTTCACCTTCACCTTCCGTACGTCGGCAAGTTGGTCCATAATTGCATTCAGCGGTCGTTCGCCGACGATCTTCATTAACGTGCCGAGAGCAACTGCAGCTTCGTTTCGAGCACCTTCGAAGGAATCCTCAAGCAAGCCAGCTAATGCTTCCGAAACAGGCTTCACTTGGGCAGGGGCAGGAGGCGTCTTGGACGTCGAGAAACATCTGGTCAGGAATTTCAATGAGCCCTCCTTGACCTGTGGATTCTTCGACGACAAAGCTGGCAGAACATCGTTGATGACGTCGGGTAAGTTGCTCTATATGTAAGCATGATAAATTCATTTTCTCGAGGAAGGTCTGCGGTATGACGCACCGTTGCAAAAACAGCATCCAACGCCAAACCGATGGCATCACCGACGCTCTGCTTCCGCTCCTTCAATCGCTCTAGCATGGGAGGTATGGTAGCCTCGCGAAACCTCCCAAAGCTACCCATCATGCCTTTAGCAAATGCTTCCAAGCAATTGGCAGCGGTAATAACGCAGTTGATATTTGCATCCGACATGCGACCCGCGAGACCTTTCACCACTTCTCCAAGCTCTGGTCCATCTTTGATGCGCTGAGTCGCATTTAGCAAAGTCAAAAGGTCGTCCAGGACTTCTTTCCTTTCCTTCCATTTGGACGAGGCCAATCCCGCTTGAAGACCGGATGGTAATTTGGGAACGATATCGACTTCCTCGGCGAACGCACGCGGGTCAGGGGCGGCCATTTCCTCAGCTACTTCTTCCACTTCGTCAGCACCAGCACCTGCCTCCATCTCCCGCGTCTGTGCCCTCGTATAACGCTGCGCTTTGAAGGTACCTTTCCCGGCCCCTTCGGCATCCATCTTCTCGAACCCTTCCTTGAGCTCCTTCACCTGAACGGGTTTGAGGTCCGCAAGCCATGGTTCGATCCCGGCACCAAGACACTGGTACAGACCTTGGACTAGAAGCGAGCCCTCTGACCGTACGGTCTTATCGGAGTGTGCGAATATCTTGGGGAGCGCCTTGAGGACTGGAGGTGGGGGGACGGCTTGAGTACCAAATTGCCTGACGCAACATCAGCATTGAAAATACGGTGGCACGAGTCCGAAAGTTAAATACTTAATGAGTTCCTTTAGGGCTGTTACGGCACCGGCCACGACCTTTGGTTGTTTCGCTGCAAGTCCAGGCAAGATATCGGCCTTCGCAATGCGAAGTAGGAGAAACGTTAGGTCACTTTATGCTTCGATCACGCAAGAAATGCTAGCAAACGCACCACGACGCCCGCACCCCCATTTTCCACCTCTGCGTACTGAAGCACCAGCTCGATCGCCTGCGTTTTCGTCCCCGCGCGCGCCGACCCCAAGCACTTATCCACCAACGCGGGCACGACCGCTTCTCTCGTGCGCGCGGCATTCTCCCCTGCGAACTTGACGAAGGCCACGACGGTCTCGACGCCCTTCTCCTGCGCGACGGCGTTCGAGTCCGTCACTATCTTCTTCAGCGTCTCTGGGCTGGAGAGGTACGGCCTGAACGCAGGATCTGTGTCCGATGCCGTGTTCTGGAAGGTCTTGACGAGCGTTTCGTAGCCCGATACTCGTGCTTTCCAGTTCTTGTGGGCGAGGCGGTCCGCGACGGACAGCGTCGTAAAGTCTTCCTCGGGCGGTGGTGGCCCGTCCATCGTCGTGCTCGTCGTCGCCGACGCTTGGAAATGAGTGTATGAAGTTGAGTTTGTGGGTTGGACACTTGTTGGCGCGAACAGACGACGCGCCGACCGTGACCACAACCAAAGATGACTAAGCTTCGCGGCATATTCCGAATCGTGCTCAAGCTCTTCCTTTCGACGGTGACAATTTCAAGCACAAGGACTCTCTTCGCACTACACCACTCGCATATAATGCTTTTCGAAGACACTGGAATCCGCATAAGCTCTGTATGAAGATCTCTCTGTTGCGATATCAAACAAGGACCGAATTTCCGCTGATTTTCCTGCGAGGATCTACCCTGCCTGCTGCCTGGCAACTGCTATTCTGGATCGTCGATGGCATCCGCCTCTGAATTATTCTTGTCCGAAGCGGATCGGGACCTCAACAAACTCACGATGGACCGCGACTCTTCTCTCTGAATTTATATGTTTGATATTGATGATTCCGACGTTACGGCAAGGACTTAGAAGCCGTCTTCCACGCCATATCATACTGCGCGTCGGGAGCCTCTTGGACGCCCAATATCTTCGAAATTGACAACACTTGACGGAAGATGTCCTTGGGGCCGATGCATGCGGGCAAGGCGCAATCTATCATGGACTTTGTGGCTTGCCCCCACCGAGCTGCATTTGTGTTTCAGCGTTACTTAGCGCGTACGTCAGACCTTGTGAACATTACGCACAATAATATACCACTTAGACGTTGCCGAGTGGTTTTATATACGAAGACCGGGTTTGACTTCGATTACAACAATTACTACGCGACCCGAACGACATCTTGCTCTTGTCAACGGGTATTTGTTTGAGAGTCTGTTGTTGTTCTAAATCATGATGCAGTCGGACTTGTTTCTCCTTGACATTGCTTTTATATCCATTGTTTACGAGCTGACTATTTACATCGGAGAGGTTCTTGTAAGCGTATTGTGACGAAACATCAGCCGCAAATGCGCACATCAGTACTTGGGGTCTGGAGCAGGACGGTAGGGAAGTGTGGGACAACGACTAGTTTGTGTAACGTAATTAGCCAGAGAAATTGAGGGGGATAGAGTAACTGTTATACATAAAGTGACGTCTATGCGGGCCGGAAATGCACTTGGACGAGAGAAAGAGAAAGGAATAATAAAAAAATGCGACAAGAGAAGAGAAGCGGATTGCGATGCAGAGCAAACGACACGATAATTAAGGAATGGAGGACCGAAACCAGTGAAACGAAGGAAGCGTGAAGCTGAATGAAGAGCAAGGTGAATATCTTAGCTTGACGACCGATTAAGTGTCGGGGACAGCCTCCTCGCGCGCATTGACAAGTGACCGTGCATTGAGAGAGGGTGACGAGACGAGGGTTGAACCGCGACGAATTTTTAGTTGAAGGTTGAATGCAGATTGAGTTTGTGTGGAAAGGTTGCTGAACGCCCGAGGTTATTGCTGATCGGGAATGTACTCGAGCATGAATGCCACGCGTGCATCGTTCGCGGCCTTGAAGAGTTTCTTGTAATGCGACTCCCCGCAGACATGCACGAGTCTCATCTCGTTCGCGGTGATCCAGTCGACGGGGGGCAGGCCTCGTACTGTCCTCTCGTACTGGTTGCTGATGTGCTCTTCCTTGACCAGGACCAGGAGACCGGAGAGGATGCATTGGAGGATGTGGAGGATGTCCGCTATGGGCTGAACGGTGTGACGCATGGCAGGAAACGTAGCTCCGTGGAAGACCATCTCCCATTGCACCTTGCGCTCGGGGGAGAAGAAGGTAGACGCGTGGAGGGGGAGCATAAGCTTCATGGGGGGCGTGCGGGGCATTCCTCCGGACGAGCGGAAGGGCGGCGTGCATTCGATCGAGAAGAGCATGCGGGGATCGGCCTCCTTCTCTCTCCAGCCGTGATTTTGGATGAGCTGGTTCTTGAGACTGAGGAGCCAGGAATGAGCACGCGCATAGAGCGTCCCGAGGGCGTCTGCGCTTGTGAGCGGGATGCCGGTGCGGCGCGCCCAGTTGTCCATGTTGCGGACATTTGTGGAGAAGACGAGCTGCGGGGGAGCACTGGCCATGGCGGATGAAGAAGGTAGGGTGATGCAGAGCAAATGCGAATAGATAGGCGTAAATATAAGACCTGGCGTGCAGGAAGGGCGTCAGAGTGCGGCGAGGCGATATGACGGCAGGAATACGTACAGCGACGAGCAGACGAGGAGCGGTGCAGAGACTACGGACCGGGGAGAGAGGAGAGAAAAAAAAAGGCGGTGGTCAGCGTCTGGACATGGGGGTAGCGAGCAGAGGAGGGCAGCCGGGAGAGTCGCCTTATAAAGCCTGGCGAGCGCAATAAAAAACGTGCCGTGCGACTGGTGGCCGAACCTGGCAACATCGTCTGCGGCGTTTCAAGCCATCGGCTCGTGCCTCGTGTTTCGTCGAGGACGCCGTATCCCAATCCGGCCCTTTTTCCCGGGCTCCCCCTCCTGCCTTCTCCATCCACCTCCCCTCTTCCTCTTCCACTTCCACCACGTAGCACGCATCCCAGCTCGGCGTGAATTCTCATTTTGCGCGCTTTCGCAGTACTAGTCCCAGTCGCAAAAAATTTACGGCGGCGCCAAATAAAATTGCAATTGAGATCTACGATGCGAATACTCTGGGCCGGTTGCGAGGTGACGTTCCCTCTTTCGTGCGCCTCCTTTGCCGAGCCGTTCCTCGACCCATCACTCCAGCCAGTCCCAATCCAGCACGTATCGAATCCAAAAAACCAACCCGTCCTCCAGAGTTCAGTCAGCGCTGCATTCCAATCTCCTATACATAGTATCTCTCAAACTTCCCACTCAGCCCGCGATTTCTGCCATTCGAATACCAAGTGACATCATGACATCCACTCCCAGAACTACACGAGGCCTCTCTTCGTAGAATTCGAAGTGAAGGGTCATCCAAAGCTAAAAAGCCTATATGCTCCTCTTGACGATCACCGCAAGACAGCGGCGTCCCAAACGAGCCCAACGCCTTCACGACGGAAAAATTCCAACTCTGAAACACCTCATCGTAAAAAAACTCCTAAAATCCATTTTCGACATCCTCCGACCCTCAGTCCGCGGCAACGGACGGTCGTCCCTTCTCCCCCCTCCCCGATCACAGGCCGACCAAGCTTCTCAGTCAACGTACCAGGTACCTGCTCACACCACTCACACTCACCAATGCACCATTGCAACTCGACGTTTCTTCACGCCTCAATTCCCCACACAGACGCCAATAATACTCACTGAAAAACCGTTTTTCCTTGGTACCGAAACGCCCACCGCTCACCGGGAGCTGTGAAGTTCTAGCGTGTACCTGACCTTGCGGACCTCTCCGTGATCATCATAAACCGCGCAGGTTCATCCAAGCCGATATACCTCACATTACAAAAACTTTCCGTCCTCGGTAAGAGCTTCACCAAGACTGCAAGAGTTTCCAGACCACTGGTAAACGCCCAGCGCTGACGTGAGTCGCCAGCAAGCATGTGCGTCCTGCCAAAGCTTTCTTTAGCCACGGAGGATTTCCCCTCACAGAATTCAGCGAATGCCGAGCAATGTCAAAGCGCAGTGACCTTCCCGCGAAGCGCTTTCAATTTGGTACTCTTATGGAAAGCATGCGATGAACTTCTCTTCATGATGATCCTCGTCGTGTCTTGTTACCGACGTCCCTGACGTTTGAAATTGATTTGAGTGCTGTACCTACAACTTTCATCGTTAGCACAATCGCATTTACTTCATCATCATTAACATGAAGAGTACTTACAGAGAGCGTCCAATATCAACCGTAGACAACGAAGCGCTAGAAATAGACATAATTCAGAAATCGGAAGAGGGACGAGGAAGGCGACGTACCAAGATATCTCGAATTCGGAACACAGCGAGTCGCCGAACGAGCATGATAGAATCATGAAAGGCTCGACAAGTATGGCGTACGTGGTAAGCATATCCTCAAAGGCGGATTGTCGGGAACCAGGTTAGAGGTCGAAACGTTGCGGTTGTATTTCCTGCGGCGACATGCCGAACGACATGACCGAGTCCAGAGATACGTAGATGCGCCAAAAGCGGCCGGCGAGCACAGGTCGTATCTGAACGCCCGGAACGTTTGCACAGGAAGGCTTCATGGAGCGAATATCCGCCCCTGTCCAGGCTCAAACCATCTTCAAACTAACAGCGTGTTTCCCTTCGTATCAAGTTGCGGAGGTATGTCAGCCATTTCATTGATGAACATGGACTGGAAGGGCAGATGCGAGGATGAAGGGACCCAAAAACGATAACGAGACCTGCAGACGGTTGTACTTGCGCGTATCGGACATCGTTCGAGATCCCGGAAGTCTAGAAATCTCGATAAAACATCATCGATGATAAGGCAAACAGACAACCACGTACTATACCATTTCCATGGATAAGGTGTGATACACACTGCATTGGCGAGTTCGGTTTTCTCTGGTGACAAGTGTAACATTCCGATTTGCACAACGCGGTAGCAATCCAGTGCAAGGAGTTGCACAGAGCAGTCGCTCGAGGGTACCTCAGATGGGGTTCAACAAGGAGCGAAGGTCCTTGGGTATGTTTTTCTGAAAGTGTGTCGAATAAGTTGAGGATTTTAGGGAAGGAGATCCGGTGAACTCACCTAGGAAATCATCCATGATTCCCAGATTATTGTACATAGCCAGCCTCCGTAGTATCTTCTAAGATGTCAGAAGCCATACATGAGGCCTGCATGCATGAGGACTCTGGCATGGTGGTGACAGAAGAAAAGAAAAAAGTTCGAACGACTTGACCGTAAGCGGATGACGTAACGAATGATCGGCGCTCCCTGCCTAAAGGAGAGTCAGGTTAGGGTTGGATGTCTTGACTCGACTTCGAGTTGCAACGCGTCTTTGGCTCCCCCCGTCGATTGCAAGTCATTTTCTCAAAGTAGGCGTCCATTTCAGTAAGCGAAGCTTTAGACTAGATACCTCTCATCGAACGTAACTGAATTTTGAAATAAAGTAGGTCTATCGACGCCTCAAGCCCTTTGTCCTTCCGAAGACCATGGCTTCACCTCTTGCTCCCCACAAGCCTCAAAACACTGCACAATTCGACGTCTATGCGTCTTACAGACGTATCCTGCAGGACGAGGAGGTGCGTTAATCTGATAAAATGTATGGTATGCATGAACACCGGGGCATGGTAGATGGCGAGTGCGTTGGCATCCCTGCTGGCCCTTACGGAACTCGTTGAGCAATCAAGCGGTGCGTTGTATATTTACTGGACGTAGAATCTAGTGTGCTGACAAGGTATAACTCTACTCTATATTTACGCTGATGATAGCGGGGACAATGTTTGAGCTTATGCAGGCCCTCCGCGACGGCGCGAACGCACTGAAGAGCCATTACTTAAATTCGATCAGCATTAATGCTGGTTGTGAGCTATTCATTGAGTTCGTACGGCTGTTCCCCCATGAAACTAAGGTGCGTCTATGTATCTTGTGTCTGTTTGATCGAATACTAAATAGCCGCTCCCCTCGATGATAGAGCTTTGACGACCTGAAAGTTGAGATTGGGAAGCAAGGGCGGCAGTATGCCAAAGAAGCAATGTCATATCGAAGCAAGATAGCAGATCTTGCATTGGGTTTCATCAAAGATGGTTCTGTTGTAAGCGCCATTTTCTCCCTTCGAGATGTTTGGCTCAGTCTCGGACAGATACTCACACATAGCTATTCTCGAGTCGTGATGCAGGCGTTGCTCAAAGCCCACAAATTGAAAAGAATATCCGTCTATGTTACTGAAGCTCGGCCGCGTGGACTAGGGTAAAGTGCACTTCCGGTCCTTTGGAGATGTGAAAGCTAATTTGCCGTCGTCATCTTAGCGTAAAGACCTATGAGGCTTTGACTGCTGCTGGAATCCCATGCACTATAGTGTTAGATTCCGCCGTGGCGTACGTCATGGACAAAGTCGACATCGTACTCGTGGGGTCGGAAGCCGTCGTAGAAAGCGGGGGCCTGATCAACGCCGTCGGGAGCAACCAGATGGCTATTATCGCGAAAGCTGCGAACGTCCCATTCTACGCTATGGCAGAAAGGTACCACACCACTTGCCCTTTCAGAGTCTTGCGCGAACCTGCTAATGTGCAATACTCCAGCTACAAATTTCACTCCCTCTTCCCACTCTCGCAGTACGACCTGCCCACACACACGCCCAACACCCTCGCCTTCCCAAAGCATTCTGTGCGCCCTGCGGATCTCTCGGTCGTGCGCCCGTCTACACTCTCAGTACACACAAACCCGCCTCCCTCGCCCATTCGGACATCCACCTCCCTCGCAGCCATCCATTCTCCCGTACAATTCTCAATGGGCCCTGACCAGACGAAACTCAACCCTGAAGTTGATTATACAAGGTAAGCTCCAACAAAGCTGGCAATGTTGGATGTGTGAAGCTCATTTTGAATCCACAAATCCGCAGACCAGACCTCATTTCCTTGGTCTTCTCAGATGTGGGTATTCTTACGCCAGATGGCGTGAGCCAATATCTCGTCGGAATGTTTGCAGGATAGCTTCATTCTTTACCACATTCCTGTAGAATAGAAAGTCTCAGTGAAAGACGGAAATAAGCTGTAAAATTCCCCGTTTTTGAATGATCAGGTGGATAAAATTAGCCGCAACGCCAACGCCATACGCGACGAGCAGCCGCCCACGGCGCGTCCGACCACGACCACCTAGACATTGCGCTCCTCCTCGTCGTGCATCACCACCTTTCACCACCTTTCATACAAAGGAATCCTCCATGAACGGCATCGAAGCTGGACCTTCATCTCAATGGCTTTTCCCAAAGTCTGCCCTGATTTTGACCCCCTCAGTTGCAACGTCCGCCATTCCACTCGAGAAAGAACTCTATGACCGCGCTCGAGGCGTCGAGTTTCTCTTTCGGCTCGGGTCATCTCTCCAACTGTTAGTTCGAGAAGATTAGCATCTTACTTCGTTCTTTGTCGCTGAACGGACCTAGACCAACCACTGCGTTATTTACTGCTGCGACCTGGTTTCACCGATTCTACATGCGCAACTCTTTGGAGGACTACCATCGCCAAGTATGAGCCTAACGTGATTTAAACAACTTGTGGGATACACGGTCTTGCTGATTCTGCATTCCTTCGCCGCTCCAGGACGTCGCTGCAGCCTGTATATTTCTCGCGACAAAGACGGAAGAATGTGGCCGAAAACTGCGTGATGTTGCGAGGGTGTGCCAGAGCAAGGCCAGCTCTGTCTCAGCAGAAAGTCTGTCAGATGAAGTGCGTTCATTGTGTTTATGCATGAGCTTACCCGCAATAACACTCTGTTGATCCGTTGCAGGAGGTTGAACGATGTCAAGAAGCCATTCTATTGACTGAAGAAGCTTTGCTGGATGCCCTTTGCTTCGACTTCATTATAGCGAACCCCCATGAAATTCTAGTCGACTTGTTCCATAGACACACCCCTCTTGCAGAAGAAAACGAGGATCAACTGAAAGACTTGGCTTGGTGCATCGCTCACGACTCGTAAGATTCTAAACACGCTCCTATGCATTTCAACGCGCTCTACTGAACGACCCCGGATATTCTATAGGTATCGCACGGTCCTCTGCCTCCTTTTTGACGTGCGTATCATTGCAGCAGCGTGCTTCATAATTGCACAACGAGTGCTCGAGGGCGACCACTCCCCCTCGCTTTCCGCACGCATCTCGTCCACATCTGCCGCCTCCTCCCTCCCAACGCCGCCTACGAACAAGCCTACCTCCCCTGATGCCTCGCGTTTCGTGGTGGAGCATCTCCACTTTACGGACGAGGAGCTCGCGCAGCTTGCACGTGAGTCGACTTGCTTTCGCCCCCTCAGCTGAGCAGGCGTCCTGCTGGCAGGATCCCCGCTGACTTTCATGTCGGGTTGCTCCGCAGAGGCCATGACCATCCTCACCGAATTTTACGGGGCACAAGATGTGATCGGTAGCCAGCCATACTTGCTCGCGGTCAGCACGGTGAGGCGTTGCTTGCGGAGGTGCCAACCCTTGTCGTCAACCTCGAGCTGAACGTCCCCCTTTTGTCCAGATTCCTCCGCCCATTCCGGTTCCTACAGAAGAACGCCTTTATGCGCCATTGTCTCATGTCGCGAAATCGGAGAATGTCAATGTTCCTGCGGCAGATCCACCTACTCAAGCCGTGACCAACAGCAGTCAAAGGACACCTGATTCCGTTCACGGAGGGAGTTCTCCGGTCAAGACTACACCATCGGGGGCGGGTTGGAAGCCTGTGGGAGGACATTCAAGCAGTTCTAATCCTCAAGGAGGGAGCCGCAGGCTCGACCTCAGCTAGTATACACGGTATACAGATGTCATTTTTATCTACTTACACGCTGGAAATCTTAGTCGCTGTCACTGAAATCCAAGCGGCTGTCATCTTCGTCATCTTCGTCATCTCTTTGCTGTCTTTCATATTGAGAAATATCAACAGATTCCGTGCCCTCTTCCACCAAAGAATCCTCAGCAGTTGCCAGGTTTCTGTTACGTTCGAATAATTGCCTCCCTGTTTTCATGCGGGGTAAATTACTAAAAAATCATTCGCATCATTCGCCTACCTGATAATCTCGTTGTTATCTTCTTGTACTCCTCGCGCTCCTTGGGCGTCAAGCCTTTCGTGCGCTCCTCCTCATCTCGGACTTTCGCGACGGCGATTTCCTTGTCAAATCGCACCTTCCAGGCCTTGAAAGATTCGACCGTCACAGGTGTACCGCGAGTCCGGGCCGCTTCCTCCTATTGCGGTCGTTCAGTCGCCGAGGCAGAGATTCGGGTCAAACAAGCATCTGGCGCTGCGGTACACACCTCTAAAGCAAGGCGCTCCTTTTCTTTCTCCTCTCGCTTGCGCTTCTCCACCTTTGCTTTCGCAAGATCGGAGAGTTGTTCCCTTAAGTGGGAAACAAGCGTAAAAGTCATGGCCATGCCCAGATTCTCCTCGCCCTAGACATGTACAAGCATCTTGTGTTACTGCACGTCCTTCGCCGACGGGACACCGAAGATTAAATACGCACAGCCGATTTCATCTGGGCTGTCAGAGATTCGACATCGCTTTTCTCCAGACAGGCCTCGTGCGGCTCTATTGAAAGATCCGGTAGGACCTCTGGGTATGATTCTGGATATGCTACCGTCAATGTTACCCTGACTGAACACCGTGTTTCGATGAGTTAACGAGTTGAAGGGCGAAGGGTGCAGCAGGACACGCACCGTCTTCCCCTTCCACAGGATCTTCCGGCTCGACATCGATTTGTAGTTCACGATCCGATAGTTCTTTCAAAGACACGAGTTTTAGAGACTATCAGTAATGGAAGATTGCAGAGCCATGCACACTTGTGAGTTCCGTGGGGTATATAGACTCCAACACCTTAACGTTTATTAAGCTTTACATGAGCTTCGGTGCTTTGAAGGAACAGTGTGAGACACGCCTGGAATTCTTCTTCCAATACTTCGTCGGACATTTTGTGAGCGAGATGAGAGTTGAGTTCAAGACGTTTTGAGCGAATCGTGACACGCGTACGCGCGCCATCTCGGAAAATCGCGTCGAACAGCTCTTTTGCCTCCTGCCCCCTCCTTCTCGCATAACACCCGCGTGGACGACCCGAGATCGAGGAGACGTCGGTAGTGAAGCGCAACAATGTCGCTTTCTCTGCTGCAGAGAAGGTTATCATGTCTGCCCGGAACATCGTCATTGGCGGCAGCACTTTCATGTTGCAGGTGGACACCTGTCCGCCAACAGAGCACGCAGACAAAACAGGCCCGGAAACAAATCGATGAAGTTTGGGATATGTCGGAGCAAACGAGCATGGGGTCGAAGAAACCGTATCGTTCTCGCCATGAAAGCCAATCCCCAGCCGACCGATGGAGTCTGACGTCGTCAAATTTCATGGACCGAGCGGCCCAGCCAGGAAACACGTACTCTGGTATGGGGAAGCCATCACTTATGCATTCATTGTCTAATGTATCTTCTTTGCGGTACAGGGCGAAGTGTCGAAGTCAATGACGGCGACATCGGAAATGCGTTTCGAAGATTAGATGCAATAATGGGCAGGAACAACGTTTGGGCGGAACTGAGGAAAACGAGGCATGAGCGAAAGGGAGAGAAGCGACGTCGCCTTGAAAGCGAAAGGTGGCGACGAAGATTCAAGGAGGAGGTGAGGACCTATGTTTCTTTCTATCGTTGAAGCGATCTGACGAGATTTTGCCGTTTAGGTTAAGAAAAGAGTGCAGATGGTGCTGGAAATTCGCCGTCGCGGCGCGTAGTCCTTGCATATTTCGTTGCATGCATGTATCTGTACGTCTCATTTACTTTGCTTCGCTCCATGTCACATATTATCCATCAAATAATCATACTGTGGAGAATCGCCGCATGTTGTTTGTCGGTCAACCACGGGTTGTATGTTCTATGCACGTTCCGACTTCCAAGTGAGCCCCAAATCGATTGGTTCTCCCCCACGCCGACGCACTTTGCGCCAATGTCCGACATGCTTCATTCGTTTCGGAGTACTACCCCACGTCAGGTGCGTTTCAGTTCATAATTCATTGCAATCGGAACATAGCAGAAGTAAAGCACTGACTGTGGGGGATGCTGTTGATCTCCTACAAGACCTCGTTGGTTCACAGCGGCTTCGGAATCGTACATGTGATATTCTCTCTGGCACAAGCAACGTTCAAGACGTCACGTACGCACTATTGGTTGATTTTCGGAAGATTAAAATGAATAGCTCGAGGTTTCGTAACCTAGCGAGCCCGTGGAATCGGTGGCCTTGCGTCCAATGCGTACCGGCATGAGCGAACACATGTTCCCCCCGTCGCCTTTGTACAGAAAGTTTGGTCGATTTAAAGTCAAAGTTCAGGATGCTTCGGGTTGTGGTCTCTCCAATTACATGTAAAGGAGAAAAGCACTAATCCGATCGATGTTCGGGTTCCAGGGCGTTTATTACTGAAAGAAAGCGCTTCGACGCCACGATTGTATTGACTCTCATCGAGTTTCAATGTACTCCATCCTTCAACACGTGTTCGATAACCCTTTACGGGATCCTTACCTTGCTGCAAGCACGTTACGAAGAGAAGGAATCTGTCAAAGCGAAGATTTAGCCCAAGCGATTGATTACTGCGAATCAGCGGGTCCGATGGCATCTTGACAAGGAAGACTGACCGATGACCCAATCCGTCCCATGCAGGATTTTCAGTTTTTCAACCGGCTTTCAGATGACCAAATCGACGAGCAGCAAAGCAATAGGCACTGGCGCCCAGCGCCCCAGAGATTCCCCGTGGATCTGAGTTCCCGACATCCAGATACTTCAAAGTGAGGCTTCGATCGTGAAAAACCGAGACCCGAAGCATGGCAGAGAGCGTAAGGTCATCGATTTACTAGGCACGCCTTCACTCGGTCGTCCCGCGCAAACCATCGTGGTAGGGACTGAATCCGAAAAGCACGACCTCGGCAGCGATTGATGCGGCAGGTCCGGATACATGCGTATGAGAAAGCATCGGGAAGAGGGTCGTGCTACCTTTAATGCTTTGTATAGCCAGGACTACCAATCGAGGCTGTTTAATATCCCTTCGCGAGTCTTGTGAATGAGGAGGGCGCGTTCAGGATGGAGGGCACGCGCATACTGCCCTTCTCGTGTCAGCAGTCATGTTACGACCCGCCTTTCTACTTAAAGGGACGATGAATCCGTCAGTGTTCTTCCAAAGTACGACTCTACGCCATTCCACTCACAGACACTCTTATATCCTAGTAACTATGTGCCATAATGTTCGAAAGATTCCATGGTCTTCGAGTTGCACTTGAGCTGAAATTTTCCTCCACAGGTCATCGACGGTCGCTTCCACACTGCGTGTGGGCATTTTATTTCAATGGCTACACGTACCCAGGACTGCCTCCGTGGCAACTGCCTCTTCAGCAGAAGGCATATCCATCCGTACGGTGAGTCCTGACATTGATCTAGCCCGGAAACGGCGACATTGACGAATTCATGAAATAGGCTGTAAATCACCGAACTGCATCCGCATGATGGCCCTTCCGGTGAAGAACCCCATACGCATCAGCCCAGCGAAGTGCGCAGACTGTATCGCGAGAGAGAACGACCCAGCGTTGGCTGGTCGGTATTGATCGTGGAGAGAAGCCTTCGACGAGCTGGAGTTCGACACCCGTGGATGCTTATGATGGTCTCGGACACATCCTGGAGATGGCGTTCGGCGTTCGTCTGACAGATGCGGTTGCATAGGAGCTCGACATTCACGGGACCTTCTTTTCTGATTTTCAGTGGCGCCTATATATTTTGCTTGTCACGACTCGTTCACGTTCACGATTGCTAGTCACGGAATTGATGTATGCTTACTTTATTTCACTCGTATTTAGGTTGATCATTGTACCGGTCTCTGCTTGTTTGTAGTTTCTGTCGCCTCGAGGTATTCAGATTTGTTGTTGAACGTTGGAGATGGCTGTCGAAACGAAAGAAACGCGTTGGCCCGTGCAGCACGACGCGTGATCGCGACACAAAGAATTTCCCACTTTGGACTGTCCACATTTCAACGACCTTGTCCCGCCGCTTGTTTGCCCGACAACATTCTATTTTCAAAACCTTTCTTGTTCCAAGACCACAAAGTCGAAGGAGAAGAGATATAAACTCGACGAGAACGTCATGACCCGTACAATTCTTCTCATCCTCAACTCAACATGTTCGACTGGAATCGGTACAATCCTCGGTCGCGATCGGTAGCATCCAACGTCCAGCAGTACATGGCTGGGGCGACATTCCCCCCTCTTCATTTTTGTCCGAGCGCACCAGCAATGCCACCCGAGGGCCACAAGAGTCAAAAGAACAAACTTACTGTCCGATTGGAACGATATAGGAAGCTTGGGCAGATGAATCGCTTCAAGGCCGTCCGACTGGCTACGGAGACACGGCGATGTGAGCTCTTGCACTTCGATTTCGACCCATCTTTAAAGCTAACACCGTGTAAGTCATCGAGAAGCATGTTCCGTGCGAGCCTTACGATGAAGAAGAGATCGATCCGGAAACAGGCGAATGCGTTTACTTACCTTGTGAGGGATACGATATCGCCTCAATACGTCCTCCCCCCCTCCGCCGTATCGAAGAGTAAGCTCTCGAGCCGACTGTTACAACTCTCGCACTGATGTCTGTATAGCCTTGGCACTTCATGGGTCGAAAGCTTTCCGCTTCGCACCGTCGAAAGTCTCGTCCATATGATCCCAGAATATGTCGAGGCAAAGTCGTGGAATTTTAGCACCGGCAACTACGCACGCGATGTCGACGAGACAATATTTCGCTATTACATCTGGAAGGACACGAAACCGAGAGACTATACACGATACAAGAAGCAGACCTCCCTCATTGTCGCTTATCAACCCCCGTACATCCTTGCCCCACGAGATTTCGAACAATTTGTCCAAACGAAGAATGTGATTACTTCCGGCACTTTTATCTCGCATGTCTGTACTCATGACTCCTCCATTCAGATCCCTTCTTTTGATGAATTGAAGGGCGCGAACCAAGAACGTCTTACGAGCGCGCAGAAGGTGTGGTCCAAGGTATGTGCTGGAGTGAATCATTGTACCCATTACTGATCCTTGATAGATCTGGGATGCCTGCAAAGAAAACTGCTGCCATCACTTTGTTCTTACAAACTATATGCAATGGGCGTTTTGTGGATTCTCGAAAGGTGACGAGATCTAAGCTATGTGTCACGTCCTGTACTGATTTTAGTATGTAATAGGTTGGAAATACGGCTTCACATCAAATATCGTGGACGCATACCCTATCAGCGAAGCGGATAAGCGGGCCCAATCCATGGCATCCGGTAGCGATAAGCCGAGGTCACCCAATGTCATCGAATACTTATTTTATTGGGTGATAAGCTCCATGGACTACGCTGACGCATACACTCTCCCTTCGGTGGGTCATGAATCTTCAGTCATTCCAACCGAGATCCCCTGCGTTTTATACGACGTCTTGGGCAAAGCATCGGAGCCTTGTGCCACGTTCTTTCTTTCACTATTAAATCATCGTCCGTCACAATTATCGATCGCTCATGCATCTGTATAATGTAGGTCCCAGAACCCGTTGAACCATCGCTTTTTGAGACTTTAACACCAAAGCAGTGTCACTTTCCTCGAGTTCCTCGTGTCGCTTTCGCTGTTGTCTCCGCATCGGCATCGGATTGCAACGAGGAACACCAAGAAGGTGTGAGCTTTGTTTTCTTACAACCTACTGATTCTCATAAAAATCCATCTTCGGCTCTCAGAAATACCAGATTCGCCCGGATTGGACTTTGAGCTAGAAACCCCTCGAGCTTCGCCAGTTCCCTTCGTGGACGAGCACTGGGTCGCGCATCCGAGTCATAGCCCAGTGGCGATGAGGGACAGGTCGTCGTTCGTTGCACATTGGCGTAGAACCTACGAGCGTGCTCATCGACGCCGTGGAGCTGGGCCTCTTACCCCCATTTCTCTAATAGTCGACGCGCCCAGTCCTGTGATGTCAGATTGGAGTGACGATAGTGTCGATACCGTGATGGAAAGCACGAGTGGCCCGTCACAAGGAGTCTACAGTATCGATCCTCCATATGTAGAAAATGGGTACGAGGCGGTTAGCCAATTTGAATAGATTCGGTGGACTTTTTTTCTGTGCACATGTACTTGTATTTGTCAGAGTAGAATTCGCGGATGTATAGATGTATTTAGATTGTTTATATCGTATTATTTATGGCTACCGTTCACAAGATGTTACAGATAATCGCACTGAATCTATTGTCAACAAATCATAGTCCTTGCAGCCCACCACCTTCTCCCTCAATGCCTTCTATAATTTCCATGTCCCCCAAAACCTTCATGCTCAAGTCATCACGTTTATTGTCTACTTCATGGATCCACCCTTCGTCATCTTTCTCTATCGGGACGAAATCATCTTGCTCGGGAATAAGATCCTCTCCGACAGCCCTAAGCCATTCAATGACAGGCCTAACAACCCAGCGGCGGACTTCCCAGCGACGCTCTCCGGCTTCAAACCAGCCCAAATGGCCCCCTCCCGGTGTAAGGGCGAGCGCAACATGACCGTTATTTCCTACATCATACGGCACGTGTCCGACGATGGGATCGTCCGCGGCGTTGATAGCCAACAACGGTACGCGAACGTCACCTAAGACATGATGAGAGGATCCCCAAGTGTAATACTCTTCCGCGGAATCGAAAGGGAAAGGAGGGGAGTTGCCACCGACGCGCCGCGTCAAGCAGTTGTCCACGTCGTAGAGTGTGGGCGACTTCAGGGCAAAGAGTTCGGGTGTAATTCGCGTCAGTTCGCTTTCAGGTAGCTGGGCGAGCTCGGACTCGTGTTTCTTCATGAGTTGCACAATGTTGCTCCCCATGCTCTTCGAATAAACGTTTCGAAGGAAGAAACTCGCATTGATTCTTGCAGGCAGAAATTTCAGAAGATGAAAATGAGAGATGCATCAGCGAACGAGAAACACACACCTTATTGCGTTGTTGTGTATGTCCCAAGGCTTGCCGGAAGCGTTAGAAAATCTGCAGATGAGTCTGATAATCAAGGAACAACTCACACAGCCCAGTGCGCAACCAGCGCGGAGGCGGCTATTGCGCCCTTCTTCCGCAATATATCTAATCATTACGTTTGCTCCGAGAGAGAAGCCGACTCCAAAGAGGCGCGCTTTAGGAAAGCGATATTGAATGTATACACAAGCTCGGCGCAGATCGTCGGTATACTGCAAGGGCAGGTAAATGAAGGTTAACCAATGGGTAAACTAGTTGGAAACACGCACCCCGGCGGAATAGAACTGGCCACTCGTGAAAGGGACGCCCGCACCTGGAGAAGGGAATTCATTGAGAAACGGTCAGGTGTAAGCAAGGCGGCTGCATTTGTAAAGTCTAGCCCTACAGCCTCGGAAGTTGACGACCACTCCACGATACCCAAGTCCTCCCTCTTCTTTAGGCCGCACGGCTTGAGCAAGTACGGCTCTCACATATGACTCGTGTGATCCTGAAGGACCGGGTTTAAGTCTGTAGTATCAGTTCGCGACATGTCAAATTACGAACCTCCAGTGAGTCCGTGCAGCGCGACGACTATGGGAGCATCATCGGGTACTTCACGCTCCCCGAACGGCGGAGTAAAGTCAAGGCCACTGTTCATTTAGAGTGAGTAGGCAACACATGTCATCAACACCTGGCCTTCCTACTCACACCGTTCCGCCATCTCTATAGCGAAGTAACGTCCTATGACAAGTTAATAATCAGGAAAGGAGTTGCAAGATCAGGAAAACCTACCTGCTGTATCTAACCTTGTCAATTTTCGAAAAATCTCCGAAAACGCAGTAAGCAGTCTGCAAATGCCCGCTAAGCCACGTAAGACTGTTCGTATCATACAATTCATGCCGAGCCTCGATAACTCACCTATTCAACCACCAAGCGGGGGAAAATGTTCTGAACAACGATGGACAACGAGACTTCAAAAACTTCGATAAAGAAGTTTTCTCAGGTTCAGAATCGTCACTTTTGACGGATATTTCAGCGTTCGACGAGCCAACGTAGAGCTCTTGCTCGCTTGAAGACCAGTAGGTACGTAGGACACCCATATCGCTCGGATTCTTGAGGCAAAGTGTACCTGCACAAAACTTGACCAAAAGTTAGATGTCAAGACTTTTCATAGTCGTTCCCCCCTTCTCTAAAGCACGGATTCCGGGCCTGCCAGCGTCTTCTGTGATGGTTGGGGCGCTGCAGAGAGTTACTGGGAAATACCGCGAGAAAGGACGCAGTTAATCACAATAAGGTTGCGAGCTTAGGTATGTCGGGCTCGGACATTCCCGAGAGTTGTTCTCACGCCACAAGCGCGTTCGTGTTCTGGAGGCGAAGCACAGGGTTTCGAGCTTTGCCAACAACAACCACAACCACCTGCTCGACTCGACATTCGCATCGAAGTTGAAACGCTTCGCGAATATCTCAGATGCAGAGGAGGACGCGCGTCGGAAGAAAGAGATAACGCTAATTCGCGACGTGTTTCCGATCGCGGGCTTGGAAAGGTGCTTTACGGCGTGAACTTCACGTGCATGGGCCTCTGAAATATCGATTCAGCAAGCAATCTGTGACCTAGCCCTGGATGGACACTGATAAGTGCTCGCGTTCAAATCAAATTTATACCGAGTTTTCTCAGATAACTTCTGCCTCGTGGCTATAGCCAAATGGGAGCGCTGCCCTAGATCCACGAGATCTGCAGATCTTACCGCCGCCGGGTATTTGTTTCAAAATAACGTGCCGCTCATTTGCTCTCAAGGATTTGCAGTTTCCCTCACGGTGAGTGCGATACTTCTGGATATTTACTCTTTGAATGATCGCTCTAATGTATATTACTGAGGTCTGCGAACGAAATAACCCTAGAGCCTTGGTCAACGCGGAAGCAAATCAAGCTGCCGATAAGGTATTTACCTTTTTGCTTCGAAGACGTAATGAAGTACGCGATTACGGCATCATCATATTTTGCTTCCGTCAAGACTCGCCTACAATTCATATGAGAATTTTTGCGTTTTTCCAGAAATGGATCCTATGAGTTCTGGAAAACCGCTCGTTGTCACAAAAATTCTACTGCTTAGGTGCGAGCTCCATAGTTGCTGTTGCTTTCTGACAATCAGATATCAATGCAGAGGGGGGAATTTCAGCTGTACGAGTCTGGGTGGGATTGAGAGTCTTTTGTTTTCAAAGGTGGATGTCAGCTTAACGTTTAACTGCTACTGCTTGCGGTTTCTAATTTTTCCAGTTACAGCCTTCAAAACCCTGCACCTCTGAGGTTATGGGCGTGAAATATAGCTCGATCCATGCAACACCCTTCCCCTCAGCATTCAATCTCGATGTTCACGGATTTTCTTTGAAACGCTGAGGTACGATAACTATTATTATTATTTGCATCAAAACGAGCCTTGGGAACTCAAATCCATCGCTGCTTAGCTCCTCGCGGGTAGTACACGAGGTCTGCACCAACTGCGTCATAGGCCGAACTTTAGGACGTTCGGATCCCTGTTCCCGGAGACAGAAGAGTCACCCTTCTACATGAAGGTGGATGGAAATGCTGACAGTGACAAAACCATTCTCATGAAAGAGCCAGTCTGATGACGGTAAGTTCTTGACATATTTAAATGACATTTATCACGTCGTTTCGAGCGTTTTCTGTTCAACAAAAATATTTCGCGACACAAGTTGACGCCAGACGTCCGGTATAAGGCAACGTCCATATCAAGGGTGACGATCTTGATGGCCCAGATAAATTATGGAAAATCAGAAATTTGGACACCGCCTTGAAGGCTGCCCAGCACTGCGCAAGCGACCTTGTCCTCTTCGTCCCACAGTTTCCGCACATTTCTTACCGCCCACGACGACCATGGTGGCGCGTCCAAAGTCCCATGAGATTGCTGCTCTTTTTCTTTCAAATGATCCAGCGCTCTTTTCGACCGCTCGGCAATAGTTTGGCAAAGGCGCTCGAGGCTTTGACGAACAGACACGTCCACTCCATCTGGGGGGCGGCCTGCGAGGACGGCCGCCCAAGAGGCTTGCAATGTCTCACCTCTCCCGCTCAGCCGCGAGGCTAGTAAACGTAGGGCGCTTATCACGGTATAAGATGGATGTGGGGGAGAGGGGGAGAGGAACAAGCACAGATTTCTGTTATCGCCGGTGAGTTCAGCGATCGATGAAGAGCGACAGGAATGACTGTGCTTTACTGACTTTGTGTACCCCTCTCTTTGGAGTACGTCCCTACAGGCGTCACCCACTTCTCCGGCGTCACGGAACAAGGCGTCCATGAGGTCCTCGACGTTCACTTCTGAAATCGACGGTTCTCCGTGCTCGTCCACGAAGCCATACTCAACAAACAGTGCTCTATTGCAATGGCCCCCGTATCTGAGGAACACTTCTTCACCCTCGATTAGTTCTCGGTCCGGATGCGAGACGAACGCCATGTCATGTGTCGCGCCTGGAGCCAGAAAGTTGTTGGAACCACCGAGGCGTGCCTCGTTGGTGCAGCGAATCTGGGGGAAGGCTCCCGGACGTGTATCCTGCGAGGTCGTGTGGTTCGCGAAGTCAATCAAAGGGCAAAGGGTGAGGTTCGTGAGGGGGTAGTCGTGGTTGAATAACCGGATGTACAGACAACGCGTGTTCACTATTCGCAACAAATAATCGTGTTTAATCATGATCGATCGCAAGCAAGGAGGTGGGGGAAGCAGGTGGAGATAAATCTCAGCGCGGAACTCGTTTTGAGGATAGTGAGGGTGCGGGTGACAGCGCAAAGAAAGGGGTACTCGAAAGGGATCTGGACGGACGTACCAATTAACCACGCCCACAGGAAGTTAGGATACCGCAAGGGAATTCTGACAGCCTGCGGGGAGCCTGTTGCGGCTGCGTTGTCTGCGCTTGCTTCGTCTGGGCGTTTGAGGTGAGCTTCCCAGCAATTTCTGACAATGTCCCAGTCCCTCAGAAACTTGTTCGACATGGTCGTCAACTCTGAAGAGACGCTCGGAGGTAAATGACCCAGCAATCCCCCTCCGAAGGCTGCGTCCCCTTCTTCGAATGCTGCAGGATTCTGCTTGATGAGCCAGGTAAGGGGATGTGAGTCGAATTCCTTTGGCAGTACAGAGATGTAGGGCCCGAACGTCGGGTCGGTTGACCGCCCTCCATGCCTTGGAGGGCGATGAAGAGCAAGGTGTAAGCTTATGAGTTGTGTTCCATTTAGGAAGATCCTGCGGATGAGGAAAGGGAGATTCAAGTTGATGTTAGACTTCAAGGTGAGGACTAGTGTGCCTTCAGCGGTTTAACGAACATTTTCCCTCCGGTTTTCGCAGAATATCCTTCGAGATTGCAGTCTCCGTAGAGATTCCGAAGTGTTCTGATGTTCATTAGTGCCGCTGAAGGTAGTTTCACCACAATTGAGTTTGCCTAGTGTCATACGTCGCGAGATTTTTGCACCTGGCTAAGTACAGAGCAAAGGAGTAAAACCGAGAACACGTACAGGAATGGACCGTGATACAAACAATCCCTTGCCAGCTCCTTTCCTCGCAAGTTGATGGTTTAGGTCCGGATACATTTACTGAGAGTTACGCATGTAATAAATGCTTACCTTCTCGTGTCCTTGGCTCTATGAGTAACGGATCCTGCAAGCCCTTTGCTTTGAGCCAGAGGAAGAACTCATCAAAGAGTTCCTGTTCGTTTGGTGTTCCTGTCATACTTGTCTATGTGAAGGTCAGAGGTGCGCTTTGCGGCCGGTGCATTCGTGTTGGCGATGTGTTCGGAGGTCCAAATGGAGTGTTAGAAAACTTCTTTGAAGAGCGAAGAAAAACCTTCGGAACGCGTTCGGCAAACGGCTTGACCACAGTTACGTGACTATTACGTGATACATGTATGCCGAACGCGCCTTCATAACCGCAAGGCAAGATTTTTATTGGTACATTATGGTGCTGTAAAAAGAGCCTATACCGACAGTAGCTATATATGCAAACATGTTTCACAGTCTTCACTGCGGTGAGAGCCTCCTCAATGGAATAATACGCAATATAAGTCAAAAAGTGTTCCTGACGACTCGTGCAACGCATTGGCATGAACATCTATGGTCTCGATCGGGCAGAAAGCTCCGCTTGCAGGGATCTCGGTAAGAAGATGGATGTATATTCGAATTTATCACTTGCGTCAACACAGGGGTAATTTCCTTGGTCGCCTACCTTGGACTCAACCTTAGACTCCCAAGGATGATGTGAGGCAGAAACTCTGAAAGGAGGCACTGGCCGCTAGACTGAAGGAGTCGCAACGAAAGATGTGTTAGATTGCACAATCTAAGGGACAGTACGCAGGAGATTAGGGCCATTCTACAGGACATTGTCCTGGAAAATCGTGGATTGGTATGGTGATACATATACGTTGATTTGTCCCTTCCCATCAGTTGTATACTATTTTTTTTCTCGCCCGTTTTACAACGCGTCTTGCAGCCTGTTAGGATCCTGTGAAGGTATGAAACAGAGCTGAGTTTCAGATCTGGATGCAAAACAAAGCTGCTACGAACCGCGTGACTTTGAAGAACGAAAATATGTCAATGACTGGCGAGCTAATTGGGAGCAGGTGGAATACCGCATGAAGTGATCCAGAAGATGCGTTCGAAGTTCATTGAAGGTTATTCAATAATACTCAAGTATCCTGCGTCTTTCGTTTGTCTCGTAAAAGGAGATGGTTGTGGTTACTCGTAAAGAGTTGTCCCGCAGGTCAGGGCCTTTTGAGGCGCCGCCTCGGGACTTACCGGAAACGACTCGATGGTGCCTTTAGACTTGCCATGGTTTCGTCTCGTTGTCGGTTCGTATCCCTTGAGTCGACTGTCAGCACTTGCCAGGATAAAATATGCATCGTATTCCTTCTTTCCGTGAGTTATCAGAATTAGGACCATAAGTCGCAGAATTCGGAGTTTCTCGACTCAACGGAACCAAACCGAAAGAAGAGTTTAGACTTGGGATGCTGTGCGCTGATCCCTGTCACGGCGAGCGATTGGACATCATTCGATCATCGTGTCTCTGTGGGTATGGAGACATTTCACCGAGACGGTGGCTCTCGCCATTGTGGGATGAGGTTCAGAGGGTTCAAATATTGCAGGTCGAACGCTTTAAAAACCCTAGTTAAATGGGTCCAAGAACGCTCTTTTGGAAGTATACTATGCGTCCGTTTGGATAAATGATACATGGAATTAAAACTGAATGTATTTCGGAAGGAAACGAAAGAAAAGAAAAAGCTAAGTACTCGACATAGAATAGTCATCCCCACATTCTATCAGGCGCAAAGCAGCCCGTGCTCTCTCCCGAACTTCTTGACTCGACTCGACGCCGCTACTGAGGCTCCTCGTCAAGGACGTCGAAGGTGATTGCACAGGACCGTGCACATAATTCTTCACAATGCGCCCGAGTGTGACGTTTATCTCGGCTTCGCGCAGCTGAAGTGCATGTGCATGTGCCAATTGCTCCGCACATGAGACCGCCGCAAGCCTAACCTCTTCCATGGGGTGCACCATGCAATCGCGTATGACGGAAAGTAGACGAACGTTTGACACGATATAGGTTTGATGCACAACCCGCCCGTTCGAAATGTTTGCTAGTGTATGGATGGCCTTCGGTGTTCTCATTAGACGAATGATGTTCAAACAAGCAATTCAATGAACGATATTCATACCTGGCAGACGACTTCGTATTCCTCATTCTCCGAATCTAGCACGTCAGCCACGGCGCCGATAATCTCTTCTCGTGACGGGTGATCGAAAATGATTTCGATTCCTTCTTCGTTCGAAGTAATATTGCAAAGGATATTGAGCGCCTGTTCTCGGATGGAATCCTTGGGGTACCGAATAAATCTAAGATATGTAGAACCACGTCAAATTAGTGTCCCCGTTCAGTGAGCGTCGCACCCACACGAGGAGCTGATCCCAGCCAATATGGCTCATAATGAGTATCTTTTCTTCCTTGGTAGCCTTGTTGACAAGATTCTTCACTGTCCATAGAGCGCTCTGCTTGAGGCCATCTTCGTGAGCTTGCGAAAGCTCTGCAATACGCAGCAGAAAGCTCCGTTCCATTATGCCCTATCACATACCGATGATGAGGTCCCTTCACTTTAAATGGATTGCTTTCAAATTTGAGATTTCTTTTACCTTTCGAAGCGGGGAAAAATTCATAACCAAATTGCTCATCGCGGCTAGAGCAATGTTCGTGACACGCTTATCTTCCTCCCTATTCTCGACAATTTTGCACAGTATTTCGGAGACTCCCGAGTCCAGTATTGCCGTCCTAAGAACTTGTACCGCTCGCGACAAGGATCGAATGCAATGGCAAGCAGCAAGACGAGTCCCCGCATGCGGGTGAGTTAGGCAAAGGGATATTCGAGGCAGCATGCCAAGTTTATCTGTGACCTCGGTTCGGATATTGTTGTCGAGGAGCGTCAATGACGCAAGGGCGTTCAGCGCTGCCTTCATAGAGTCAACACGTCTTCAAAAGATAACAAGTAATCACAGGCAATACCTCACGAAGGCGTAAGACACCTTTGGCTTCACCGTCTTCCCATTCTTGTGGCTTCACCGTAGGCGTGATATCCTTGATCAGGTCGCACACTTTAATCAAAGAACCCGACTTATAGGCATCGAGACACCGGTTATGATCATCTCTGACGAGATCGGCTTATGCTGGGTGTTAGGGTGACGTCTTGAAATGGGATACTGCTTACCCAGGATTGTACATGCCTTTATTCTGTTGTCATCCGATTCTTCGTTGCCCGACAAAATGGAAGTGAGAACGTGGAGAAGGGTCACGGATAACGACCTGTTCGTGGGCGATGCACGTATGATATTTGTTGCACTGTTCACCGTGATTAGTGACGGTGGAGAGTAAGTGCATCTGCAAACGCACCATTGACTTGCAGCGAGTCGAACGTTAGTATTCCTGTCCTTGCTAAATGAACAAATGAGAGTGGAAATCATTTGCGCTGTTCGACAAAACAGTTTAGACAAAGCACCACCGAGAAGAAACGGCTGTACTCTTATTTTCTGACGGAGACTTCGTAAGCACGATAGCAATGTCTGTGTTGTCTTCGACTAAAGCGCATATCGCCCACAATGCGGCCTCCACAACCTGTCCGGGCAGAAAGAATATTAATTGGCGATGTTTTCAAAAGTAGACTGGACGCACTTTGGATTCCTTGCTTTTCAGCAAGTTAATCAAATGCCGGATAACCCAACCTCCTTGTCTACTTGGCGCTTTAGTGTCCACGAGACCGGGTACTTCCCAACCCCGTTTCCCTTTCGTTCGTGTACTACGCTCCTCTGGAGGCATCCATTCGGTCACCGTTGTTCGATGTTTTTTCACCCGAACACTGAACGCCAGGAGTTCAGCTATTAGCATTCGAACTCCAACGGAGGGGTCTTCGAGGAGTGGGACGTAAATGGCCATTGGTTCCTCCTTTCCCGAGAGAGTGAGAAATGTAATGCGGAGATTGGAGAAAGGAACTAGTACCTGGAACAGATAATCCAGCATGGCGCGCGCCTCTGAACGCATTTCAATATCATGTTCCGGAATGTCGTACGCGGTAAGCGCACTCTCGGCGACAGCGACACACACAGCTCGCAGTGCTCTTACAAGTGCTATTCGCAGGCATTCTGGGTCGGTCGGCCGAAGATCTTGGAGCGCGGTCAGGAGCGCGGTTGGCACATTAGCAGCGATGATGCCTTGCACGTAATGAAGAGGGCCTAAGCTCTTATGCGTATAGTAAGGGCTACTGACAAGTTTTCGAGAATGGGAACCAATTTCACCGCGAGACAGGGAGGCTAGGATGTTGGCAGCCTCTACGCGAATCTGAGTGACATCCTTCTCAGGAAATGTCGACTCGAGAGGTTGGAATAGCGTGTTGGCATTAACATAGCGCACTATGCTAAGAAATGGTCCAATCAATCGTCAAGAGCAGCATGCATATGAGAGTTGTTGTTATGCGCACTTGTCCACCACACCCTCCTGATACAGCACGAGTTTCGCTCTGGGATTGCCGATGACTGCATTTTTTGTCTGCTTGAGATATCGCAACACTGCTTGCGTCTCCATGATTCAGCAGGTTTCTCGGCGGTAGTATCGTCAGTGTCGTTGGCAGACGATGTCCATGGCCGTAATGTGGAAAGTGTCGAAACGTTCTCGTTGGTTCTCATGCGGCCGGAGCCACAAAATCCGTCGCTGACCATGACCACGACCATCACATCCTCTCGCGCAGCGACAGCGTCGAAGCCTGCGCCTTTCCAAGGCCTGACAACGAGTGACAACGACATAACGTCGGCAAACGTTTCATGGACACTTGTGCAGGATTAACAAAGAGATGCTAGGTGAGTTGTCGTCGAAATTGAGACCACTGGACTGAGTCTGGCATATATCAGTCGTGGGCCTTACTGGTGGAATAGCGACTGGGAAGTCGACGGTTTCAGCTTTACTCAAGTCTCACGGAGTACCCATAGTCGATGCGGACGTCCTCGCTCGACAGGTTGTTGAGCCGGGTACAAAGGCATACGCTCAGATCGTGTCGTATTTTGGTGCCGACATTTGCCATCCCGATGGCTCCTTGGACAGACCGAAACTTGGCAAGCTCGTATTCAACGATGCGGAGAAAAGAAAGAAGCTCAATTCTATCGTGCACCCCGCCGTGCGGAAGGCAATGGTCTGGAAGGTGGTGCTTTGTTGGCTAAGAGGAGAGAGGATATGTGTCCTGGACGTACCACTCCTCATCGAGGCGGGATTATGGAAGTGGGTTGGCAGAATTGTTGTCGTTTCCTGGTATGTCTTACCATGCCCTGTCATCTTCACTTGATTTCTCAACGTACGTAGCCCCGAAGAAATGCAGCTGACCCGCCTGATGTCTCGAGACAACTTTGACGAAGAGACAGCGCGATCACGCATCTCGTCACAAATGCCTATATCGGAGAAGGCATCTTATGCGGACGAGGTCATCGACAATACGGGTTCTAAGGAAGAGCTTGCTTCTCAAATAGACACGCTTATCCTCAAACTGCGTGGCCAAGCGCGGTGGATGTGGCTATTCGATTGGCTCTCCCCTCCCGTTGGCGTCGTCTCCGCATTCTGTTCAATTACTTTTAGGAATCTTCTGCGCAAGGGACCTACTTCCACGAAGCGGCTTTGAGCAGTGCGTGCCATAGCTTCAGGACGCGTCTTTTTCAAGTTATCTAGGACGCTGTCCTCTGGTTTATGTAACTGTATACATCTGTAGGGATTAAAGCATTGTAGAGTAGTAATATTATGCGCTTTGTTCAAATTTGAAGGACAATTTGCGTTTCTGCTTAGTCAGCATGGAGGCGCCTTCTTTGACGACTCGGCTGCGTACCCAGCATTCGAGAGACGCGCTACCCAGCTTACTCCCGACCACGATGGCGGCAGACAACCAATTCCAGCTTTCTGTGATACAGCCGACACAACCAGCACCACTGACGAAGGCTGCTCGTCAAGTTGTGCCTCAGTTTCTGCAGAAGTTGTACGAGTAAGTGGTTCGGATTGAGGCGTTGGCGAGGTGTATGCGTACTGACACGTTTGCACCCAGGATGGTCAGCAACTCCTCAACAAATCATCTTATAAAGTGGTCGGATGCAGGAGACTCCTTCGTTGGTGCGTAACTGTTATGGCAGACCTTTGTGGCCCTTGTTGACCTTCGATCCAGTTCTTGACCACGAACGATTCGCCCGAGATGTGCTTCCCCGGTGGTTCAAGCACAACAATTTCGCATCCTTCGTCCGACAACTGAACATGTATGGCTTCCACAAGATTCCTCATCTACAACAAGGTGTCTTGAAGAGCGAGACGGAGACAGAGCTGTGGAACTTCGAGCATCCAAGCTTTCGTCGGAATCAGCCTGACCTGCTCTGTCTTATCACTAGGAAGAAGCAAGTGCCCGACCGTGCCGGAGGAGAACCAGGACATGGCGACATCAGGGAAACACTCACTGGTGCAATTGGAGGGGATGCCGTTCCTCCAGGGACTGTCATGGACGTTAACACGATAATGAATGGGATAACCTCTCTTAAGCGCCACCAAGCCGCTATCTCTTCCGAACTGAACGACCTCAAAAGCTCTAATCAGATCCTCTGGCAAGAAGCATTGGCTGCACGGGAGAGACACGACAAACACCAGCAAACGATCAACAAAATTCTCAAATTCCTTGCAGGTGTGTTTGGGAACCCTGGCAGCCCTCACCACAAAGGCTCGACTTCTGCGGGATCTCCCCACCCTGTCATTCCCCGCCGTCGCCAACCGCTCCTGATCGAGAATGGGAATCGTGAGCTGTCACCATCGATTGAGGTGTCGAAGGGCAACGAGACGGTGACGTCAAGCGTGTCCAGTGATGAGAGTGGGAACGGTGCCTCGAGTACGTTGTTCATGGCATTTAAACTCGTAAATTCGCTGCTGACTCTACATTTTAGTTCATGTCGTCGATGGACCTACGCCTTCGAGCTCAGAAATGGATGGAGCACGGTCGCCATCAGTGAATCCCGCCATGACCACTCCTGTAACTGAGACTCCAACACCGTTCGCGGACCCTTCCGCAAACGGAGCGTCGACAGTCCCGTCATATACCTACTCACAACCACCATTTACATCCACACAACCTACTTCAGCTACTAATCCATCCACATTGCCTCCTTCTAACTTCGGTGCTTCAACGTCGACTGCACCGGAACCCACAGATATGAACATGCTCACATCATCTTACCAACAACAAAACGCAAAGCAGGAGGCGGTATTGCAGTCAATTCTTAACTCGCCGGGACAGTTGCACAAGCTATTCAACATGATGCAATCACAACAGGGAATACAAATACCACCGGTACCCTCCTCTGCGAACGACAATGATGATCCATTTACAACGCTCGAAGACAACACAGGCTTTGGCCAGCGTCCGATATCCCCATTTTCATTGTCAGGAGAGGTACCCATCGCAGATCCCCAAACGCTTTCTCTTCTGAAGACGGACGACGCGCCAAATTTCGAGCCCCTTCTAGAGAATACCACGCAATTGCAGAAGAAGTATCAGGACGCTGCAGCTATTTCGGCAGATGTGGATGCTATGCAGGCGAGCATAGATTCCCTAATACACGACCTTGGTTTGGACCCAACCCAGATATCGACATTTGACGCTCATCAGGACCACGACGACCCAGTTCTCTCTTCGACGGGGACAGCGCCTGCGGTTTTACCAAACTTAGTTGGCGCCCAACCACCAGGACCTTCACTTGTAACGGATGTGCCTCCCATACAATCGGACTTCGATATCGAGGCATTCCTGCGGGAGTTGAGCAAGCAACAAGCAGAGGCAAATGCAGGCAGTGTCACCGATTTTACTCAACAAATGAATGCCACACCTTACGTCGATCCTTCTGGGTCAGCTGGCTCACAAGGACATGTCAGTGCATTCGTAGACGAAATCAATTCTAACTCAGATGCATCTTCGCCTCCTGCCAATCGAGTCACCCTCGCAGATGAGCCTGTATTTGACATTCCAATGGAAATGGACATTGCGTCGACAAACAAGAAGGGCAGAAAACGGAAATCCGATGTAGATTCGAGTGCAAACGGGTTAGAACAAGTTCCGTCGAAGACAAAAAGAAAAAAGTAAAGGGGGAAAGGGGCGACATGACATGACCGTTACGACCAGTGTAGTAAGAATATAGAAGTATAGTAGCAATGTATTTTCTAGCCACTTTTTTGTTTAAATAGTTTGTGTCAATAGGGAGCGACGATTGTCGACGACAGATTGCAGCAAATGGGTATATGAGAGCAGCAAGCAAAACTGAAGGAAAATAATGACTGTGAGCATGGGTGAAGCAAGAGAACGATGGAACAGGAAAGCTAACGAGTGAGAGTTGTTGCAAGCAATTATAGATTGGCTTTAATCAAAGACAGGAACTTTGGGAGGCAAAGGAGGGGCAGGCATCTGTTGGTGACCGTTTCCTTGGCCCACACCTATTCCTAGATCCAGTGGAGAGAATGGCCTGAACGAAAGGCCGAAGTCGACTTTTGATTCACGACCACCAGCGGATGACGAAGGTATCATGCTATCCAACGTAGTCATGACGTGCTCTTCCGCCTGTGACCGCGCATCTTCTTGTTCGGTTTCTTCGATGTAATCAGCAGGAGGGCGGGGAGCGAGGGGAGGGGGAGGGGGAGGTGCGGTAAATCCAGAATTCTTTGGACTATTGTTCGATGCGTAAGTCAAAGACGTCGCACGATACACTCCGTTTGGTTGGGCGGACGACCTTCCTCCCATATACGGGAATCCTGCAGGAGGTGGTGTGTAGGCGGGGATGCTGCTACTGCCTCCCGCCTCATTCTGGCGCGACGCTGCATCTTCCGCTTCGTATTGCGCTTTAAGACGAGCTTTCTCTTCGGCTGCTGATAATTGCCTCGACGCCGATGGATTGACTGGAGGCAAAGGCTGAGAGCGTCCAGCAGAAGGTGGCGATCCTCCGTATCCTGGCGGTGAAGATGAAGACGAAGGTCCAGGTGTTGACGAACTACCAGCATTGGCGGCAGCGTCCTCCATCTCGTATCGTCTACGAAGCTTCTCCTTTTCAGCCATAGCAGAACTAAACATCGAGGAGCCCCCAGCGACAGGAGGTGGGCTCGGAGGAGGGAGTTGATAGGCTGGAATATCACTCGGCCCGTTATTCATCGAACCAGAGCCACCTGCGCCCTGGGTCTCATATGCATCGTACGGATTATGCATGGCGTTGTTTTGACTGCTCGAGGATTGGCTTGGATACAGAGCATCGTAAGCAATGGGATCATCGCTACCGCCTTCGTTTGAGGGCATCGAAGAACTCTTGTGGTGGCCAACATTTTGATGACGGTCCACTGCCCTCTTTGCCTCATAGTAACGCAATGCCGCCTTCTCTTCCTCTGCAGTAGGGAATCTACTTTTTGGAGGAGATGGAAGAGTCGACTCTTGTCTGGTAGGCGGTTGATACGGGGGACTCGTTGGACGGTCATAACTCGTTTGAGGCTGAGAAGCTTGCGTCGAGTTGTTGCGCTTTACAGCTGCCATAGCATGAGAATACAAAGCTGCGCCTGGCGAGATCGGCGTTTGGGCATCCGCTGGAGGTGAAGCGTAGTATGGACTTGATGTTGAGCCCGAACCTCCGCTGGTGGCCATCGAATATTGCTGAGGAGGTATTTGGGCCGCCGCCATAGCCTGGGTTCTCATCGCAGTATTTTGAGCATTGTTGAAGAGGCGCAATTTTTCTTCTTCAGCAGTTGGCCAATGATTTTGTTTCTTCGGTGAGGACGACAACATAGCAGGAATAGGTGCGGGCTCCGGTTCGGGAGGCGGAGAAAATAACCTCGGAGTCTCGACGCGCTTTGGTGTCGGAGCAGCAACCTCGGGCGCTTCGGAATCCTCCTGTTGCAGCTTCTAACAAATATTTGGGTCAACTAAATGAAAATAAAGGATATAAAACAATGTCTACCTGGACGTATGAATAGTTTCCTAAGCCTGCCTGGGTCTGTACTGCGTCAGTCCGAGCTTTGTTGTATAATCGTGCCTTTTCCTCTTCGGCTGAAGGCCATTGTGACTTGCGAGGCGGCGACGGTTGAGCCGGCTTGACTTCTGTCTGCGAAGGTAGAGCTGAACCGTTTGTCAAAGAATCAAGTTTCGGGCGAGATGAATTCGCTTTGTTCGATGCGTTTTGAAGTTCTCGCTTCTCTTCCGCTGCTGTCATATATTTTCTAGGAGTTTGCGTAGGAGGTGAATCCGGCTCCATGTCGGCGTTCACCAGAGTTAACCTCTTAACGGGAGCAGTATCGAGCGGACGAGGCCGGCGCAGTTCTGCCATGCCGCCTGAAGGACCTGTGTCGAAACTTGCTTGGCGATTATGCCCAGCGTACGTGGCGGGAGCGGGGCGTTGTACGTCCATGCCCACAGGCTGCCCGAACTCATCGAAAGGTTTCCGAGCACCCAGATTGGCCGCGGACGTATATCCCTGAGTCGATGTCACTGTATCGGCAGGAACACCTTGGGAGCCAACTCTTTCAGCGATCGAGTAGGGTCGAGCGCCGCCATTGGGCACTTGAGTCGGTCGGCCTGGCATAGTGTTGTAGTTTCCCTCCGGAACATCTGGTCGCGGCATACCAGGTCCGTTCTGGATCCGCTGAACTGACATAGCAGCGTTGGGAGGAAGGAGAGAAAGACCGGCCGAGGGTCCAATACGCCTTTCGATAACAGTTAAGCAAATATGATAAGAAAGAGGATTATTGATTACCTGACGGCCTCCATTGACATATGTCTATGGTCTATCGTCAGTAAACGGAATTATAGTCTTATGGTAAGAAACTCACCTTGGCCAGTTTGATATTGTGACCGGAAGTTCCATTAACAACGGCTTTCCAGAACCAAGAACAGCTTTCACAACCAAGCTGTACGTGATATCAATGTGCCGGGCAGCATTGACGGTAGTCGTGTTGTGAGATTGAGGGACCACGCATGAAAGTTCGGCACGATGGTGTTGTCCACCATAAACAGTCCGATTCATTGGGATTCTCTGCTCTCCTATGGCAGTGACTTTGACTTGCGGTCCACCTTTTCTGTTGACCGCATGAGGACCAGCACGGAATATGACGGTCTCCTTGAGCGCGAATTCAAAGGAACGAAGGTCAATCACTGTGATCGCGTCATTCCGGAACATTACGTTCACGGAAATCCTATCACCAGGACCGTAGCATGTGTGCGTTCTGTCCACTGTCAACGTAAGACGGTCCTCGACAACATGCCGGCTATCAGGTTGAGAGTACACTGGCCATGTGGAGTGCAGTTCGTGCTTGTCGATGACAATCGGTGTCATCGTGGACAACGTTGGATTCGCGGCCTTCCGGAAGATGCCCCTGGAAATAATTTATGGATAAAATGACAGAAGAACAAGTAGGAGGACGCACTTTTTACCCTTCATGCACACCTTGGCGACTAGCTCATATTTGATCCCCGCTGGTCATTAGGGCGTCAGCGCTAAATTGATGCAGCTCGTGTTAGCACGTACCATTCTTCTCCAAGGCAATGCTTGGAGGCACAGATTCAGGAATTCGAATCGAGAAAGGGAAATCTTGCTAAATATCCGAAATACGATTAGACGAGAAACAGTGCGAGAAAAGGCTGCAACGCACCGTTTGAAGCAATGCAAACTCCTCATTCGAACCCCATACTTTGACAGGACTAGGGCCAATATAGTCGTAAAACGTATTCGCCTGACCTCCTCCAGGTAACGTCTCAACCTTCCTCAACTCCACCTGCACCCATTTCGCCTTGACTCCCGAAGCTCCTAGTCGCAGCTCAATGGTCTGATTATTGCAACAAAGGATCAGCAACGCGAGCGAGGAAGAGAAGATTCCGAAAATGAAGCGCTCACCCCCGTAACTTCTGCGTGCGGTCGATCATGTCCGGCGGGAATGCCAGGGTATCCTGCAGTACTGTCGTAAGAAATGGGCTCTACGGCATGTTATCAAGACGCACCTCGGATGAATTCGACGTTTGGTGGGGGTCTTAAGGTTCTAGAAGACACGAGTTTCGATGACAGTGCGACGTGCGAAAGGATAAGGAAGACGTACATCCTGGCTTGCGACATGGCGGTCGCTGGTAAAGAGTGTCGGTCGCAGTTTGCGCCTGCGTTGCGCAGACGTCGAGGGAGTGCAGAGGAGAGATTGAAGACGCCGCCCAAGTCGGCCGGCTGTGCATCACAGCACCACGCGTGATTGCCAAATGTACGCTGGTGTAGGTAGGTGTAGGTGTACCGGCAAAGGTCCCTAAACAGGAACGCCGGGTGTCATGGCCGTACGGGTGTTCCCGCCCATGACGAACCAAAGGTCCAACTGTGCTCCGTAAAACTCCCAGTGAAAAATCCTGGTAGTCAACCCACACAGCAGACCAAGGTCCGGACTTCAAAGTTTAGATAGAAGAACTTGTATTCGCAACTATTAGAAAAAGGGAGAGTGCCATTATTATGAAAACAGTTTGAGAGTTTGTCCAGCGCCGAACCCGCGATCATCTCGAGCTCGACCCAAGTACCGTGTCGAAGACTCGAAGCCCCACTCACCACCACGGCCAACCAGACTTTCGTAAGTAAACAATCTATCTGTACACGGGGATTGCGGCATTCTTCTTCTTACTTTTGTACGTTCATGATACTTCGAGTGTTTAAGCCCAATTTGCCCTGCTTTTGAAATTTGAGACCTTCACTGTTTTTACTGGAATGCTCGAGGATCAAATTTAATCTTGTCGTATATCTACCTTTGCACAAGAACAGCTCTTCATCAAGCTCGCTTCGCGATTCGGGATCCCCGTGTTTCCAAAGATTGAGCGGGCGCCGACGCTGTCACAAGTACTAGCAGCACGTATTCGTACGACTCAGAATCCGTTGGCCCGGGACACGTCTCCCTCAACCTCAAGCTGAAGCTCGACTGCCGGTTACCAGAATCTCCTCGTGTACAAGTTATGAGATCACGTAACATGGACTACTGAGTAACTCTGAGCGCTTACAGCCAGCTGAGAGCAAGCGCGAGCGCAGTGGCCTGTCGTCCGCCTCAGAGTACTACTGGAGTCTGAGACATCGTGACACCGACCCCAACATCGTCGCCTCGATGAACGGCGTCTCCAGGGTTCGGAATCGAGGATCGGCGAAGATGGTGGGTCGTGAAGTCGTTAAGCCTGAGGCCGTGGGCCCTCTCGGAAACGGTTGTAAGACTCCATCAGCTTTTCACCTGTTTGGCGGTCCTTGGTCGAGGTCTTGGGCCCCTCGCCGTAATGAGAGTACATTTGATAGTAATCTCGACAAGGTCTTGGGCCCCTTGCCGTGCAACGAGGTTTTGCACTCGTTGCTCTGAGTGAGACTCGGCGAGGTCTTGGGCCCCTCGCCATGAAACCACGAGATTTTTCAGTCCCAACGAGGTCTTAGGCCCCCCGTTGTCCATTCAACTATCCGAACCTGACGAGATATGAAGTCTCTCGCCGTTTTATGTGGTGGTGGTGGTGGTGGTGGTGGTGGTCGAAGGCTGTGAGGTGGTCTGGTGCTAGGGACACACGGCCATGAGTTTATCGCTGACAGCAATCGAATGATGATCATACACAACTATAGAATTACGACGACAAAAATACCACAATAACATTACTGGTGGTACAATGGTGGCAGAGAAACAGAATGCAAAGCAACAAGGGCGACCCAAGAGATATCTCGCTAGAATTTAAAGTCCTTTGCCCGCTTCGCATCGCGGTCCATTTTTTGTTTCTTTTTCGACATCTCTTTCGCAACCATATCAGAGAAGTCCTCACGATTGGCTGCACCCGGTACCCCTGCAGTTTTCCGCGATTGCGCGTCGTACCTCCTTCGGAGTTCCTCCTCTGAAAGGCCCTCTAGTTCTTCCGCATCAATCGACATGTCCACGCCATTCGCTTTTCGCTGTACGAAATTCTTCAATATAACCAACTGGTGTTGGGAGTAATGAATAACAAACCTTCGTTCCACGCTCATCTCCCAAAACCGGCACGGACCCACCACCAACACCGCTGACATCGTACACCCGATCGCTCCCCATGAAACCACGGACTGAAGTCTGCTTTTCGGGAACAACCTGATATAACGAGCGGGGCCCGGAATCAGCGCTCTCCCGTCCAGCATTCTTGCGTAGCTCAAGGAAGTCTGGTGTCTCGAGGCCACCGGCAACAGTAGAAACCACACTTGTCATGCCTGAGGGCGTTTCCAGGCCAGAAGGTGTCTGTAAACCTTCCGCAGGCGCAGGCTCAGCGGCGTCCTCTTCTTCTGATTCTTCCTCCTCTTCCTCCTCTTCCTCTTCTAACGCAAAAATCAGCTCAAGGTGTAGATAAATGTCTATAGTACACCTACCCTCTTCCGGTTCAAGTTCGCCCCAAATGTTTTTGTCGATAGGTTCTCCCATCTAGTGATAAACTTCAGTTTGAGGACCGGGAAAGATTGGTATAACTTACACCAGCGTTACCAGCCTTAGGGAAAATTCCAAACACATCACCGTATAAAGGTCGATTGTGTTCGTCCAGTGGTGGCTTGCCCCACCCACCAGGATGGAAACCCCATTGAGCACTTCAGTCATTCAGTATGATTCGCAGACTTACACCTATAGATTCACGCACCCTTCTGGTATAGGCGTGTTTAAACCCGGTATCCGTAGAGTGGGATAGCTTGGTGGAGGACCGAACCGTTGCATGCTGATCAGCCAAGGTGGAGGTGCAAGAGGGGGGATTGAAAGAGCCTCCACGAGCTCAGGCGAGAGGTCTCCTGGTCTCTTCTCCTTTAACGAGGTCTCGAATTCCTTTCCTTCATAGTACCTTTCAAACTTATTAATTTCATTGATCGTCAATGTCGAAGCATGAATACTCACATCTCACCAAATCCTGTGACGGGAGGTTTTGTCTGGAATTTGAAGAAGGCGTCGTGGAGTTTTTGATAATCAATGTCCATTTTCCCCATCTTGGGTTGCACTCGTTCTCGTGTCTTTGCCTTCAACGACATGTTCGCTTCCTTCTCCTTCACTGCGTCTCGCATCGTGGCAATACCAGTGTCTGCGATATATGCTGGCAGTTGGAATGGCGGCTTCTCGATTCCCCGTTTTCCCTGTAGGTAGTCACGCTTAGCGCTCCAATGCTGGGGAATGGGCACGGTGTTACGATAGCTCTTAAGATGTAAAAGTAACCTCGGATTTGTTGCTGTAACATCCGTCCATTCAACGACTTCTGGTTTGCTGACAAGTTGCTTCAACTCGGCGACGGTGAGGCGGTTCATCTTTCGTTGTTTCTTCTTCGACAGGGGTTTCTTCTCGCCAGCTTCTGAGTCCGCGTCCGACTCCATTTCGTCGTCGGAATAGATGACCTCGCCTTTCGTCGCATCTGCAATCTTAACCTGAGATGGAATGAGTCGAATTGTCAACAGGATCAGTGAATATAGCACGCACCGAAGTTTCAGCAGCGGGAAGCTGGAAACGGGCAAATACGTCGGCGAAAGCTTCGAGAGCTGGATCATTCAAATCCAGTTGCTCTGGGACGTACTCGACAGAAACATCATTTGTATCCTCCTCATTCTCTGCCTTCGTTTCCTCCGTGCGTTCTGCGTCCTGCTCGCTGGGAGTCTGAAGAAATGAAACGCGTCAGTAATACAGTAATGCGCATAAAGAACAATCCTGCCGACGCACTTCGTCTACTTTCGCGGCCTTCTTTGCTTTTGCCTTCGCCCGTCGGAGTTGGTTCTTCGACTTGATCGCCTTGCCGTTTGGCTTCCCGTTCGTCAAGCCATTGACCGCGACAGTGGCGAGAGCGGAGGCCATGGCTGCAACTGCGACAGTCGACTCGACTCGACGTCCACCGCGCAATGTCACCTGCAGGAATCTCTGAACTTTGTTTCTCACGACATACAGCCACCTTTGGTCCTCGAACTTCACCAGTTTGTTCAATTCGAGATTGTTTTCTTCGCAGGAAAGAGATGAAAAAGTCGTTGCACTATATAGAAATGACCCGAAATATGATGGCGTACAATAAGAACAGGAAAATACAAATACTCCGAAATTCATAACCCAATACGTCTCCCCAAACTTTGGAGTGTTCCGCGAGGCAATACCAGAAGAAGAATCCAAAGCACCCATGCAAGAAATTCATGAGGCCAGTAAGCGACCACTTGGGCATGTCCGCAACCAACAGATTGCAACACTGATTTTGCGTACGACTCTGGCGAAGGATTCATCCAAGTCCCACTTCGTGCCTGTCCCTCATCAGCAGAGGAGGAACTGTGACAGTCAGAGTAAAGGAACTCCACGTTCTCAAGCTTGAGATCGCGCATTTCTTGAAGCAATGTGTTGGTAAAGGCCTGCGGGGTGAATGATTTCTTCGCTATCAGAAACGATTCGGGGAAGTTATAAACACTGTACCTCATAGTAATCGTTACGGAGAACATGTTCGTCACTGTAGAATGATAAAGGACCACCGACAATGGCAATAGCAATAGGTCTATCCTTCCTGAGGCTCGGAAGGATCGTCCGCAACAAAAGTAGGGTGGAGTTTGGCTCGATGGTGTTCTCTGCATTCAATTTTCGAGAAGTGCACGCTGGATCAGCGGCAGGTATGATGACAATGGTAGCCTTCGCTGCCATAGATCCTAACGACTTCGTAAAAATTGCCGAACGTTCGTCGCTTTCTAGGTGTCCATTTGACAGTACAGCGATGCGTTTGTGAGCATGAGCCGCTGCTAACGGCTTTTGCACATGCTCGAGATTCTTGCCTACGAGCAAGACGTTGAACTCCTTCTGCAAGAGCTCTGAAGCGATTCTAGATGTTTTTAATTTCAATGAAGTTAGCCAGCATTGGCTTTGCGACTTACGACTGAGAAACGGCTTCGTTGGCGGTATCAAACTCGACGATTGCCCAGCAACCCTCTTCCCCATATTTCCCTAGATCATTGCGTCGGAGTAGCCTCCAGAGCATCTCCCGAAGCGTAGTGTATGGGCTTCAGCAGAAGAGAAGAGATACATCTGTAAACTTGTGGGAGCGAGGGACGTGGACGTTGTCCCAGAGAAGCGACGCGTGCCAGTGCCCGACGCGTAAGCGCGTTTCAAGTCGCCTCTGAACCATCTACACTTTCCTTCCATCTTCTACAATGGTTGCAACAACAACCGAGCAAGTACGTATAACGGATATTTGTTTTGAAATTGTACTCAACTTTCGAAATAGTTGACCGCACTTCAAGGGACCACAGTTGGTGAGGCGCTTGAGAGCGAGTTGCGTACCCCGCTTTCATACTAACTTGAATTTGCAGTGGTACACCCTCTCGTCCTCCTCTCCGTAACAGACCATCATGCCCGCTCGGTACCCAAGGGCTCAACCAAGAGAGTAGTTGGAATACTACTCGGCCAAGACAACGGTAAAGTTGTCAATGTGGCCAACTCGTTCGGGATTCCTTTCGAGGAGGACGAGAAAGACAGCAAGACGTGGTTCTTGGACCACAATTTCATCGAGAAGATGTGGGTGATGTTTAAGAAAGTGAATGGTGCGTCTATACCTGTATCGTTCCTTTTGAGCTGGCGTTGACGCATTCGACGCATCGTTAGCTCGCGAGCGAATGATCGGCTGGTATCATTCGGGGCCAAAACTACGAGCTTCAGACTTGGAGATCAACGAACTATTCAAACGCTACATCCCGAAACCTGTAATGGTGATTGTTGACGTTAGACCAGGAGTAGTGGGAATCCCAACAAGCGCTTACTTCGCCGTCGAAGAGATCAAAGACGTATGAACGCCCATTCTTTCATATTCAAATTACCGAGTAACCTCACATACGCGCCTTTAGGATGGTACCGAAACAAGGAAAACATTCCTGCACGTTCCCTCCGCGATTGAGGCAGAGGAAGCTGAGGAAATCGGTGTCGAGCATTTATTACGAGACATCAAAGATTCCACAACCACAACCCTCGCAACTCGCGTCAGCGAACAATTGGCATCTCTGAGAGGATTACAATCACGGGTCCAAGATATTCAAGGTTACCTCTCTGACGTGGCAAAGGGCAAATACCCCGTGAATCACCAAATCGTCTACTACCTCCAGGATGCACTCAATCTCTTGCCCGACCTCGACGACCCCACTGTCACCCAAAGCTTCGCCTCAAACACGAATGACCAGCTTCTTGTGGTATATCTCAGCAGTTTAATCCGTGCTGTCATTGCGCTGCATGCTTTAATAGACAACAAGGAAGCCAACAGCCGAGCAGAGATGGAGGAGGGCAAGGAGTCGGATAAGGCGAAGGACTCCAAGACCGATGCGGCGAAAAATGGGAAAGAGGAATCTACCAAATCGGACGAAAAGTCGAAGTAATATTCTACATCCTTGTAAATTTCATATTGTTACATCGCTTTATTTTACATTCCAGAGCTACACAAGGTACAACCAAGAACAAGTAAGCAAAAGAGGTATTTGTGGCTCGTTAACTAGGGTATCAACTTCCAGCACCAAAGCATGTTACATATGAGCGTTCCTACAGAGATCCAGATCGAAAACAAACACGAAAACAAAGATAAATCCTATATAAATCAATTAGCTGTCTAGATCATAAGATATTCACCGTCGACGAAGTTTGAAAAGGGAATATTGTGTGTTCTGTGCATTCGGGTACCACGGGTCGCCTTGTGCAGAATCAGCTGCAGCGCTGTTGCCCATGACCAGATGCACTCCGACATCTGAAGGAGTGTGCTCCGAATACCTCCCCACCCAGGATAGATGAAGGTGTCTCGGGGCGGGAAGGAGCTGCAACAGTTTACCACTGGCCATTTCGCGAATTTCTACAGCAGCGGAGCCGATGACTAGCATGTGAGGATGTCTAAACGCAATTCCTCGCGCATCGTTAGAGACCCATTCGACGATCCTCGATGACAGTTGACCATGCTCGTTTAGATAAGCGGCGAAATCTGCAACATGATAAGTACAGTGATACGACGCGCCCTTCGGAAGACATACCCGCGTAACAAAGAATGAAATCGTTGGACTCGAGTCGTTGAATGGATATTGGGTTCGACTTGCGGCATCGCTCCACAACAGCAGTCATCGAATCGTTTTCAAGAGGAAGGATTTGTCGCTTCTGCCCAAAGCTTCCTTTGATAGCGGCCTCCCTGTGAGACGGTGAGTAATTTGAATTCGAGTCGCTCTTGATCAACATACGATGAAATGTCGACCACGAGGAAAGATTCCGCGACCAAAACGAGCCTCGATCGTAAGAAACAGATGTCTCGTATGGGCATCGGTTGTTCAACATCCTAATGTGATATTTTTTATTAAAATAGCGCATCTAATCTCTGATCAAGATTAACGTACCACCAAGAGCCGAAACGGCGACCGTTTTGACCGATATTTTATCATGCTAGGAGACTTCGTTTTCTCCGACCCCTCGTAGAAGCGGATTATGTTTTTCTGAATCATATGGTTAGATTCATTCTAGAGCGACTGGATTGCACTCACGTCCTTCTTCCTCGCGAGTACAACGAGGAAAGTCCGTTCTGGGAGGTATCCCACTCGGTAGAACGAAACATTCGTATTTTCGTCCAGGACGTGCAGTGGGGGCGGTTTATTGAAGTTTACCAACTCTTCGAACCGGAAGTAATATAACGTCTAGATAAGTAGTTCAACGAAGAAGTCCTGCACGAATGCGGTGCATGAAACTTACCTTGTCTGCCAACACCACTAGCATCTTAAGCTCCGCGATGGCAGACATGCGAGCGATGTTTGACAAGGACAGAACACGGTGTGGCTCTTTTAGTTACAGTTTCAGACCTCAAGCAAAGATATTAGAAATGATTTACTGACCATAAGACCCTTTCTGGATGTAGAGACCTGGCTCTGGAGAATCGCATGCAATGACCGTTACTGGATTATCCAAGTCTGCGCATACACTCTGTCAACGGAGCCACTAAAACACAGCCATTTGCATGGACTTACAGAATTCAGCGGAGCAGGTCGGCGCAGACTTGCATCGCCGAATGAGACTCAATTCCATGATCTATACCATTCGAATGAGCCAAAAGTCAGATCTTAGGAATCGTGGACTGACTGTATGCGCCTCCGCCTCCTGGATACGCTTACGGATAGCAGTTTTCAGCTTTCCTGACCACATGTTCGCTCCAGCCAGATCGGAGGCGAAAAGGTGCAGCGTTCGCCGAGGGGAGCCGCTGTAGTCCAACAAGCCGCACGACACCTTTTGGTCGGTGTTAAGCGAATCATCCACGCCATAGCTAATCAAATCGAGTGGCATTGGCTAGAAGAATATCAGATTCCTTTTACTCATCAAGAAGGGACCTTAGCGTACCTTCTCCAAAATATCTAAGCGTACGATTCCTTGCTCAGAAACACTATTTGCAAGCAACACTTCGAAAAATCACTTAAGGAAAATGGGACTGTATGCATATAATTACTCACAGTAGTTGTCCAGCAGGACTCCGTAGTAATCACCAGACGTTTCGTCTCGCCCTTGCTTGATCGTCACCATCAACTGTCCTGAAACAAAAAGGGATCGGCCATTGGACCTTATTTCAATGTCCTTAAAAATTGAATAGACGCGTGAGCACCGGGAACGAGCGAAGAAAAGGAAACTCCTACGTTCTCAAGTCCGGGATATTTTGAGATGTTCAGAGCTGAAGCAAGTCTCGAGAGTCTTGCCTTTTCCCTCGATGCAGAAGTCATCACTTCCGTTTCATGCGAAACATCCCAGAGCCTCGGCCAAATTTCCGAGAGGACTTGCTTGTCTTCGTTTCCCTCCGAAGTGGCATCTGAAATCGCCCGTATCCGAGAAGCGAAATCGCGCAAATACATGCAGGGCGTCCGTAGGTATGTCATGAAGTCCATGGTCAGGTCCCCGGTTTCTTCCTACGCGATGATTGTTCAATGAAACACTTGGATGGTACGCCGGAGCGACTGAATTACGTACCACGGTCATGCGATTTAATGTTTCCAGCATATCAGGCCGCACTCTATTCTCTTGCATCAAAGCAGACAGCTGCTTATACAACGTTCCATATCGCACTTCATAGAGTGAATGCCATGGTACTTGATCCACGCCGCATGCAGAAACAAAGGACATGATGAATGGATATTGAGTGCGCTGGATTGTGTAGAAGTTATCCAGGAGCTGACAATGGAACCGGGAGATATCGGCGATGATTTCCACAAAAGCCTTAATGATGTCGTGAAGTGGCCCATCTTCGCTGTTTCGAGGATTGTACAGTTCCAGGCGTGCCCGATGCAGAAGCTTCTGAAAAATCAAAGGTAATGAAAGTGACTTTTTGTTTTTTTAATATGTGCTTACCGTTTCCATCTTTTTCAGTGCCACTACGTATGCCCGCTCGTCAGAGATAAGCCGGAATATCTCGCTATACCGCGGAAAGTGTTATCGTTGGAGGGAACGTTATTGCAATCACGAACTTACGACTGGCGAGGGGCCTCCCCGTCAACCAAGACTTTCGGATAACTCGGGGACACGAATTCCGACCACGAAACCGGCTTCTGAGATCCATATTGTTGCCAGGCGGACAACTTTGTCATATACACGGCCGTGTTCATTTCTCCGAGAGCCTCTCTAAGCAAGGGTGTATCGCGGTCGTTGTTAGGCATTTCGTTGATGATGAACAGAAGGTATTTGGGATGATTGTCGAGGTGAGTAATGGGTGCTGAGAGGAACTTCTGCATTGCAACTTCGATCGTTTGACCACCAAAAGTGTTTTCCTAGAAAGTTTTAGAGAAGGGAAGCAGGAACTCCGATTTAATTCACTAACCTTCATCAATGTCGCGAACCGCTCGTTTCGCTCCATTTCCTTCAACAGGATACTCTGGACCTCTGGGAGGTCCCTGACATACATCGGGTAGACGGTCGCGAATTGCGTGCCGGCTAACGAGACGTAAGTCAATTTACGCCAAATAAAATTTAGAGAAGCACGATTTACCTTCCTTGCACAACAATGCAACCTGCTGGAACCCGTCTACTGTGACCGTCGGGCGCGCCTGCAACGCGTCTCGAAACTGCTGATTAAACTGCCGGAGCATCCGACTGTCTTCCGTCACGGTCGTCAAGAAACCCTCGAGGCGGTCCAACCCAAGCACGCCCGGGTCCGCGCGGAGGAGGCGCGCAAAGTGATCCGCCACGGCGTTGCCCGCGAGGAATGCGCTCTCGCGCTTCACGAGCTCCTCGACGACGCGGATCTGGCGCGTCTGCTTCGGCGTGAGCGCGCGCAGTTCCTCCATCGGCGCGACGCCGACCCAGTTCTGGCTGAGGCGGCCCGCCTCGGTCATGCGATCGACGAGGATGCGGAAGCGGTCGTTGCCTACGCGCCGCTTGCTCGAGCTGATCGAGGGTGCCTGCAGCTTTGGCATGCGCGCGTACGCCGTGCTGTCGCGGTGCCGCTGCCCGAGATGCCCCTCATCGCTGTCGCTGTCGTCGTCCGAGAACGAAGAATGCGGCAGCGGGCGGATGGTGTGTTCCGAGATGTTATTCTCTACGAGGCATCGGTAAGTAAATTGTGCCAAAATAATATCGGGACAACTCAGCACTTACGGGAGTCCGCACGGAACGTCGACGCCCCTCTCTGCATGCTTATGATCAGGTCATCCGTGCATTCTCCAGGCGGCTGCGCTGCGTCGTCGCCGAATGGTTCTTCATATACCACTCGGTCGCTGGAATACAGCGGCTCGTCTGAGTTGCGTCGACTCCCCGAACCCGACGCAATGACGGGGGTCAATGGGAGCGACAGACGTTCAGGGTGTGTCCTGGGCGTGGGCGGGAAGGATTCAAGTGTCGAGGATGCGCGCCACGAGCTTCTCGACCGGAAGCTCGGGCTATGCACGCTCGGCCCCGTGTTATGGCTGCCTCCCGACGAGCTCGAGCTCGAGCCCGATCTTCGAGAGTAAGCGCTTTCCGGGCTCCCTGCAGTAGCGCAACGCGAAGAATAGACATGAGTCTCAATTCTTATTCAAATCTAAATCGATAAAACAAGCGACTCCTCACCTGGCGTTCGCGGATCCGTAATGGTGGTCCTCGAAATCATCTCGGCTATTAACACGTCCTTAGCTTTGTCAATAGACGGGCGTCGCCTCGGGTCAGCATCCATGCAGGCGGTCATCAACTTCTGCAGTTCCCTCGTCCACCCGCGACTCTGGGCAGTGAACTTGAGCTCGTTCGACACACTCGGACGCATGCCTCCCAAGATTTCCGTCTCCAGAGTCTGCTGTTCTCGGATATGAGCGATGGGCTCTGAACTCGTGAAGACCTACGGAATGAAAGGTCAACGATTACCCCACAAGCTAATTCATGCGAATTGTGGTACCTCTGTATTAACACGTTTATCAGTGTCGAAATGCTATTAATGAAGAAAATACCACTTACCAAACAGAAGTGAGCCGAAGGCGTACATATCGGTGCATTTGGTGTAAGGCGTGAACGCAATGTTCTCCGCTCGTTTCGATTCCGCTCGAATTAATTCGGGGGCCATCCAACGGAGAAAATAGCCGAGGTAATCGCCATACCCTCCCACTAATGGCATGATCCCGTAGTCTGAAAGGCAGGCGGTACCATCGTCCATGATAAGGACGTTCTCCTAGATGACGCGTCGAGGTCAATTTACGATGATTCGTGATCTTTAAAAAATGACGAACAGCCCGAATGTCCCCGTGTAAAATTGGCGGGTCTTGTGAATGCAAGAACTGCAAGCCCGTAACGACGTCGTCAAGAAGAGGGAGCACGTTCGCGTTCGGAACATAGTCCAGATGCATCAGAATGTTTACAGTTCTGACGTGCGGGTATACCTGCAAATATCGACAATTTGAGAGATCAGTTTATGAATTGGCTTGATCAAAGCCTACCAAGCAGCAGCCATGGACGCTATTTAACATTGTTCCGTAAACACGAACAATGTTAGGGTGCTTGATATTGAAAAAGGACGAGGTTTCCTCGATAAATCTCTGAAGATAAATAAGTGTAAATTTCTATTTTGTGATGGATGATTGACCAACCTTCACGGAAGCATTCTCATCGTTTCGAAGCGTTCGGATCGCCTTCACAGTCACAGATTCATGGTCTAGCCAGATCCCGTCATAAGTCGTGATGAAAGGATTTAACGAATAGGCGTCAGATGTCGGCACAAGAGATGCGATCTGCGATGTCAGATTGGGAGTTGGTATGATTGCTTTTGAAGACTTGTAAAGGAACTTCAATGCGGTTTGGAGCCTTTCCAAAGTGTTCGCCTGGTGTGTTTCACGTTCGACAGCCTAAGGGAGTATACGTCAATTCGGAACGCCAAAGGAATTACGACATGGGCGACTAACCGTCTGAATTGCCTTGATGAAATAGCTAATAGCGTTAGGCGGTTGAAGGGTGACACTCTGCAAGAGATCTTGGGAGGAGGCGATTGATCGGAGGGTCTCGAGGAGGTCGACGTGGTCGCGTCTGCGCTGCTCCAATAGTTGTAGTGAGGCTTCCTTGGAGATCATAAGAGATCGCATATTCGGAAAGAAATAAAAAAGGGAAGGTACCTCGGAAAGGAGGTTGCACCATCGGAATTCATTCTGATAGAGATAGAGGATGCCCTGGAGGATGTCGTCGGAAGCAAAATACGCGTCGACGGTGGATAGTTGACTCCATTCGAAGAGTCGTTCATAGAGGGTATTCAGTGCTCTGGAGTTGAGGGGGGGAGACGATAATTATTAGCGCCCGGGGGGAAGAGGGGGAAGAGAATAGGATTTACTCCAGCCATTTGGCGGCATCTTCTCCCGTGAGGTCGGGTGAGGCGGCATTCTGAATTAGGGAGCAGAGAAGGAGGGATTGTCGCTGTCGGAATTGCAGGTGTCCATATGGACTTGTAAGATCGGGAAATATAAGACCGGAGTCAATTTGGGAAGCTTACACGGTGCACTTTCATAGCGCGGGCATAGCGAAGGGCCTCGTGGAGAGCGGGCGGGTGCGAGGAGGGCGTACTCATGGCTGGGCGTAGGAAGGAGAGGAGGAGAAGAGAGGCAGAGAGCGACTCTTATACATCGCCCGGGACTCACGACCACCACCACAGAGATTCCGGCATCGCGACGTCGAGGGCGATGGCTGAGGTTTGCGGTGATTTCGTACTCGCACGTGCAGGTCTCCATTGGCTGAACCGCTGTGAGAACATCCTACTGCGCCTTTTCTTGATCGCTATTTATCGAGGTCGATTCGGATTCGAGAGCGGTCAAGGCGAGATGGTCGTCGTTCGTACCAGAGTGCTCACGCGTCGACGCTCTTTTCCGGCGGTTTTCGTGGCCCTTTCGATCGCGACGCGTCTCCGGCTGCCAGTACGCGTGCTGCTCAACCGTGACCTCCATCATCGACGGCGGGTGACATCTATAATCTGAACGCGAAGAACAACAAAGCTTACCGCTCAGACGCTGATTCGACTTCATTTCAGGACGAGTGTGAAGAAACCTTGCGCCACCGTCCACTGCAACAACTCCTGGTAAGCACGTACTTCGGGTTCTGTATCATCGGACAACTACCTCTTCTGTTTTTCATCGGTCGTCCGCTTTCAGATCCTCTCCTGATCACCGCCGTGACACCCCAACGCCCACTTACTGCTCATCCCATCTTCTTCCCAACCCAGAGATGTCAATCTGCGTCAGATCTGTCTCTCTGCTCATACAAAGAGGATGCTTCTCTATTCTCGTCTTCTTCTCTGCGATGATAACGGCTTCCTATGGGAATCATGGCTATTCCGCCCTGCCCCGGGGATTGTTCAGACGATTATCCTTTTTTCCTTGCCCCCTGTTTGACTTTCCTGATCGGAAGTCGCTCGCATCACACCTGACCCTTCCGCTGTCCCCTCTGCTGTATCCGCACGCTATATCTCTGTAATTCTCGCAAAATGCGCTCGAAAACAATAAAATGCTCGCCGTTGCTGGGCGCAGAGACGCCTAAAGCCTAAAAATGTACTAAACCATAAGAGGTCATATTCCCACCATCGACGATAGTGCTGAAGCAAACGTGCCCGTCCTGCGCCCACAACTTGACCTCGTACCACGACCATCTCTCTTTTCCCCGCAATCTCAGCGCAAGGCGTTGCTCCATCACCCTCAACGTGCGTCCTTCTTTTCCCCCGCTGTACTGCCTATTGCTTTCCAGCAGTTTCTTTCGTCTGTTTTCTGACCTTTCCGCCTCTTCAGATCAACAACGAAAAAAAATCGTTATCAATGGCGGGCCCTAGAAGTTGTTACAACTGCGGCGAAAGTACGTACGCCTTACGCTCTACCTTCACCCACCACGGGAGGCCTTTCAAGCTATTGCTTGGTCAATTGTGCAACTCATGTACATCTTACACCTCCCTCTTCCTGTTATCTCGACGACGGTGATTCTCGTGCTGACGGAGCTCTTTTTTGCTTTCCCCCTCCTTTTACAAATACGCATTACGCCGTACACGAACGAATGATAACACTTCAATAATACATTGACTTGTTTTCGGCCATTTCGTTCTGTGTGTTCGTGCTTGAAATCGTTTCCTCGGTTTCACAGTCGACCACCAAGCCGCAGCATGCCCAAACCCCCCTAAGTGGTAAACAATCTCGCTGAATGATACCTTATGAAAACTGAATAAATCCAATGTCTTCCTCTCTGTGTTGATGGCCGACACATAGCTACAATTGTGCGTCCTCTTTCCGTTATCTTCTGTATTGAAATCTGCCGCTGAAGACAAGTTCTTCTTCGACAGGCCAGAAGGACGGTCATCGTTCGAAGGACTGCCCGGAAGAGCCAGTCCAGAACTCGGAGCGGGCGCCGAAAACCTGCTACACCTGCCAGGAGACCGGTCACATTGTTTGTCTCGTCTCGTCTCATCTACCATTCCGAATGTGAACGCCACTTTTTTGCTCCTTTTCTCCTCTTCCCCCCCTCTCCTCTCTTTGGCTCTCAGTCGCGATACTGCCCTAATGCCGCTGGCGCGAACGGCGGTGACTACGGAGGAGGAGGACGTTCGTCAGGGCAAGAGTGCTATACTTGCGGTCAAAAGGGGCACCTGCAGCGAAACTGCCCTCAGGGCGGTCGCTCGAACGGCGGCGGGTACAACAATGGCGAGTACAACAACCGTAACAGGAGCATCATCTGGTAAGCTTCTCTTGCTTCACTGTTATTTTCACGCATATACCATGAACTCACTCTCTTTCTCAGCAAGCAGTGCCAAGGAGTCGGACACGTGAAGCGCGAGTGCACAAGCGCCGGGAGGTGCTACACGTGCGGCCAAACCGTACGTCTCTTTAAATTCTCATTTCTCGAGTGGACCTCCAAATCGTAACCTTCTTCTCCTTTCTCTTCCAGGGCCATATCGCAAAAGACTGCTCCGACCAGTCGTTCGAAAAGAAGTGCTACTCTTGCGGAAAGGCGGGGTGAGTCGTTTCGAGAACTCGACCTTCGTTTTAGCCAATATCGAGACTTATTCTTCTTATTAGGCACATCGCGCGCGACTGCAAGGGCGAGGGTGAGGGCGAAGAGGCCGCTGAGGAAGTCGCCGCCGAGTAAAAGCATCACGGCGATCCCGGTCAGAGATATATCAGCGCCCTCATACAGTGACGCATTATCACATGTGATATAGTCTTTTCTTGTTGTACATTTCTTGTAGCACTCACCGCACCTGCCCCGTACCATTCATCTCGCGCAGGCATTGTACATATCGACTCCAACTCATATATGGAGATCTACCAAAATGAGAAGTAATAGCTCTTCCTTGCAATCTCTTCTGTGTCCGACTGTATGGTTCGCAAACCGAACGGTGTGATAAATAGCAGCAAGCCGTAAAGTTGTTATTCTGGGTGTAGACTATGTGACATTCCATTGGGAGAAACGATACGGAACAAGACAAAAAACGGAAATGAAAAGGAGTGTTCTGATACATGCATCAACGATCATGTGTGGTTTTCGTAGATGTTCCAGCTCTGTGTGAGAAGATAGATAGATAGACAGAAAGATCGTCAGCAAATCTGTAATCTCGGAAGCGAGGCACGACCACCAACAACGATTAAAACAGATCGTCGTTGCGCTCGATTTAGGGAAAATTGAACGAACCTTGCGCCATCCAACGCCCCAGTGCTCCTTGATGGGTCCGTCGACACCAAACGCGAGCCCGCGGAACCACCAAAAGTTGGCAACGATGCCGAATGCGAAGACGCCGAAGACGATCCATTTAGTGCGCTCGCTCCACCGCCGCGAGGTGAACACGAAGTGGTCGAAGAGATGCGCCGTCATCAGCACCGCGAAATACAGAGTAGGCAGCTGCGCGGAAGATTAGAGGGAAGAAAAAGATACGATAGTGGAGGGAACACGCACGTAGTGGTGGACGTATGTTACTCGACCCATGATCAGGAATGGGACTATGTTTATCAGAAAATGTCAGTACCAAAAAATAACTGTAGTGAAAAGGACACCTCATCGGGACGCACAGTAATGCAGGAACCATCCCAAGAACGCGACCTTTGATACATAAAGGAACTGGTTCCATTCCGCTGATGCGAGAGACGGGTTCGTCAGTTATAAAAGCGTCAAACGCTTTCGAGCACGCAGGCCGACTCACAAGGCTCCATGTCCTTATATTTCCTCTGCCAACGGAAAACGTACACTCCCAAAGTCACGAGGAAGACGATCAGGCTCACGGCACCAGACCACCAGATGATCGGCGTGCCGAGCAGATAGTATTTGGTCTGACTGTCGCCCCAGCCGCACATGCGGAGACCCAAGTGCATGAATGGCCAATCGTAAGGTTTGGATGCGAGGATGTCCTGCTTGTCCGGGTCGGGGATGAGGGCGTTGTTGGACGTCATCATCGCGACATTCAAGTGCCAGAAGTCCCTGAAGAAAGGAGACTTGTAGAACTTACGCTCGCCAGGAGGTACTGAATAAATCGCATTTAGATTGATCGATAATTACACGAGACGTGGAACTCACAGCGGTCATTCCAGTGGCTTTCGACATTCCAATAGGTGTGAGGATCATCCGGGTTGTTCTCCTTCGTGCATGTCACCTCGATCTGCTTGAAACCCCACTCAGGTAAGTTTTTGTTCGCAGCGCGTAGGTAGCATCCCAGATGGTCGTGTCGGAACCGCAGACGGGTCGTAAGCGAATGGATCCGCGTAACATGATCCTTCTTTCCCTGCTTGAGATCGTCCAGGACCTCGACCTTCCAGTAGTCATGGAAATCGCCAATGGTAGAGTTCCCGTAGCACGACACCTCGTTGTCAAGCTTCGAGATCGGCGCGGGCACGTTATGGGAGTGCAAATTACGCGTGGTGGGACCGTGTTGCAAGCGAATCACATCTCCGTCCTTCAGATACCGAAGTTCGCCGTTGAGATCAAGAGCGGGCTCGTCCCATCGAGGGTGAATAATCCACTCATTGTTGCTGTCCTTGTAGTGATAGCAAGTGACTTGTTGCTGGTTGGAGCCCACCGGGAACGTCTGAACATGGGAGTGCAATAATCCACCACCATAACCCATGTTCTTCAACGTTAATTTTGATCCATAAGCGATTTCTGCGAGGCGTGAATCAGGGGATTTTCTCAATAGAAAATGGCATTCGAACTCACCAAGAGGATTGTGTCCGAACTCATTCCCGACGAGGTTGGCCTGGAAAAGTGAGCTCATCTGCGAATCACCAGGACCAGAATGGTTGAGAACCATGAAATGGATCTTGAACGTCGTCATATAGACTATGATCGGCATTATAATCAAGCAGCCGACCCGAGCAGCCCAATGTCTTGCTTGATCAGTCTATGTCCGAATGAGATGTACTGAGGTGCAAGCAGGAAATAATGTTCATACCCAGGACATCCGCAGATCACCAAATTTACCCCAGAGATCCTCAATCGTGTAGATACCGACGAGAGCCGTGACGAACAAGCCAATCCACTTCACACTGCAGAAAAGGAGATTAGAAACGAATGGTTTTTCTTTCTTTCAATGGAAACAAACCTTGTGACACAACCTATGGACAACCCGGTCGCCGTGAGCCAAAGCCACCAATCGAACGAGAAGGGGCTAAATCCATATCAGCACTCGGCAACGAAAATTCTTCTAAAATATACATACTACGCCTGTTGGTTGTTGAATTTGGCCATGAAGAAAACGGTGGTAAATGTGAAGAATATCAGCATCGAGTCCAACAGAATGAATCTTGAGATGGCGATCCATGCAATGTCTGTTTACGGAGATCAAAAAAATCTCTAAGAGGATGGAAAGAATGGATACGCACCGCAGATACACATTAAAGCGACCAAATGGCATGCCCGTCTGCTCATTCCAAGTTCCACAGCAGTGTACCAGCCGAGGGGGACCATCGCAACACCGAACATAGCAAGCATCACACGCATAGCGACATATGGCAAGCCTTCTGGATATTCGGCGCCCGACTTGAAGTCGAAATGGCCATCATACCCAGAAAGAAGACCCACAAGACCGACGAGCATCTTTCCAAGTGGCGGGTGGACGTCGAAGTAGAACTCTCGTTTGAGGTAGTGAGATCCAAACTTCCCGAAGTGCGCCTCGTCCCAGACGACAATATTCGAGTGGCCGATTTTGTAGAACCGTGTCCAGCACGATAGCATTGTATAGATGGCTGGGGCAACATGTTCGAGGTTTTGTTGGATGAATTCGGTCTTCGGTGGACTGGTCAGTACGAGAGAAATGCTTCCGAGAAGACTTTGAACATACGATGTTGGTGGCAGGAGGGGCTACAGGTCGACGGGGCCTTGCAGCTACGGGTGGTATCCTTGCATACCCACTCTTGTTGTAAACATCCTTTCCTTCGTCGCTGTACTCCTTCTCCATCTCTGGTGCGCCATCACCATGGCCATTCGAAGTTTGCCGCACCCGCCTTCGAGCAGAGTCCTCCGTCATGTAATGCATCGGAAGCTCCTCTTCCTGGGGCTTTGCCGCCCAGCGAGAATGTGTAGGATATGGGATCTCTTCAAAGTCTGAAGAGGTACGAGGGGGAGATGCAGGAGGTGTACCAAGGTTGAGAGCAACTTGTGCTTTCCGCATCAGCGTCGTGGACCGGTCGTAAAACGAAGTCTTTCCTCGTTGCCAGACCGGAACAAAGAGGTATAGCGGCTTGAACTAGCCCGTGGCGAGCGACGCCAGCTGGTCGTTGTCTCGGTTCGATGCAAAAGGTTACAACTCTGCCCGCCACATCTGGGATTGATATTTCGGTACGTGTCACTGCCTGACGCGCTGGCTGTCCGAAACCGTGCGCAGCAAACAGCCTCGGAAAAGACACACAACGGGGATAGCAAAGCCGTTTATTACACGAGAGCGATACTGGACAAAGAAATACGACAAGAAACTAAAGCTATAGATATGGCCATACACAGTAAAATAAAACAAAACCGGAGAACAGGACTCAAATATTTACTTTTTCTTCTCAATGCCAGTGTGTCGTTTGTACCGTGCTAGAAAACGAATTTAAGAGCATGCAACAAAAAGGTGAACAAGATACTAACCGACAACCATAGCGTGGTCGCGTTCATAAGGCTGAGGAAGAGATTTCAGTACGAGTTAATCGGAAACTCAAGTTTCGCCTTACCTCAAGTGTGAGTTGCTCAACAGGGTCTAAGTTTTCGGCTTGCATTTTTGTTCTCTCACTGGCGAAGACTGCCGCCGCGGGGGCAGTTGAGTCAATGCAGTTGGCTTTTATCGAGATGACAACATGTCCATCGTTCTTGAGGAAGTGGTGAGCGTTGATTCCGACAATACGGGCCTGGTCAGGTTGTGCTACATCTGCAAAGATGACATCCACCATTGACAGTAGCATCCTGTATTTTTGAGGGTAACGGGCATCCTCGATAATTGCTTCAGAATTAGTTAGAAAGAGTTTTTTTTTCACAAAAAAGGAGGTAGACATACGGATGACATTTGTTCGTTTCTTCGCCATACCAATGAGATCACGGCCGGATCGATTTGAAAATTCGACAGCATACACAACGCCCTCCTGAGTCGTAGTCAGATATACGCTGTCATGAAGGCAAATTTTTCTGAAGAGGGCTCACCGGACCAACAACGTCTGCGACGTGACTAACACTTGTTCCGCTTGCAGCACCCAAGTATAGCACTTTTGCACCAGGGACGATGTAGATATCTCCAACACCTCCAAGGATACCAGCAGCAAGTTTGCTGCGGAAAGGGTTCCAGACGCGATATTCGATTTTCTGACCGTCTTCGCCTCCGTCAATGGAAATTCTCTTCTCGCCATACACAGAATCTCCCGGTACAAGATTTCTTGTGACGAGCATGTGTTCCTTTCCTTTGGCAATGAAAACTCCGGCGTGTCTGTGGGGTTCGATTACGACGTTTGCGCCTCCCCTTGCGCCTCCGCGACCACCACCACCTCGTCCTCGGGGTGCACCACGGCCTCTGGAACCCCCGCGACCTCTACTTTGAACACCTCCACCGCGAGGACCCCCGCCTAGCGCATTTACTCAGATTAGTGGACCGAAGGAACACAAAGTTGGACTTACCTCTTCCTCCTCCTCGTCCTCCAAATCCGCCTCGTCCTCTGTCACCTCCTCCCCGTCCTCTAGGAGCACCACGTCCGCCGCCAAATCCACCGCGTCCACCGGGAGCACCTGGTAAAGCATTAGTACGCATAGACGGACATTTCAATAAGCCGTACCAAATGCCATGGTTGTTTTTGTTGAAGGTCTTTGTCGTCGTCGCAGACAAACTTTTTTCAAGCCGGTTTCTCACGGCACGCTACTGAGTGGCTGTACGGATTATGCGGTCGAAACTCAGGCACTTGCCTTCGTTTCTTTCCTCCAAGTCACGCAAAAACTTGTTCGCGAGCAAGGATTCCAAAGTACTGTGTTTCTTTGACTCATAATTCATACATTATCGATAGCAAGTGATACAATAAATAAATTACATGTATGACAGACTCCAAGGTGAAAGACGAGCTCACGCCTTTGCTCTCCGACCCTTTCCCTTAGCACTTTTGGCCTCTGCTGAATTCGCCTTCAATCGCTGTTGTATTCTTTCGAATTCCTCATCATTAATATCAGGTGCAGCCTCCTTCTTTGCCTTCTTCCCCGGTCCCTCCATATCATCCTCTTGCCCAGCCCGCTTGCGAGCTTTTCTTGACTTTCCTTTGGATTCCGGTTCAGTGTATTTGCTCGCTAAGTCGTCGAGGAAACCGTCCATGTTCTTCCTTTTCTTCAAGATCAACGCCTGCAGTGCAGACGTATCTTCCTCCTCATCAGCGGCGCTCGCCTTCCCTTTCCCTTTCCCCTTCCTCGCACCAGTCTTCCCTGACCCATAGAATTCATCCCAGACACCCAATTCCTTTGCCAGCTCCTCTGCTTCCTTTGCCTCTTTCTCCCCTTGTTTCTTGCGCACAAGTTTCGCGGACTCGTCCTTTGAGCTCTTCTCCCATGTCTTGGACTTCGACAAGTCACCGTCCTTGACAAGTTGATTTATTAGCGTAATGAAGCGAGGCTCGTCTTCGAAGGTGGAATGGGGTATGTGTGTCATGATTTCCTCTAGGGAACCGTCTGTTTCGATGTATGCTCGTTTGATGTCCTCGACCTCCTCTGAGGAGCCTGTTACCCATCATCAGCTCTCTATTCAATTCATGCGATCCCTTTCGAATGCACACCTTGGTATTCCTTCTTCATCTCGTCCAGCTTTCCTTTCGTGACCCGATCGAAAAGTTCAGAGAAGTACGCGTCCCACCCCTCCTCTCCAGCTTGCATTTCCAAACCTTCGTCAGTTCGTCCTGTCTTATCGTAGCGTTCTCTCCGCTTTTCTTCGCTGAGTATAGTATACGCGAACCCGATCTGCTGAAACTTTCGCGACGCGTCCTCGCGGACTTCGTCTGACGATGAGGCATGCTTGTCGGGATGGTAGAGTAAAGCAAGTTTCCTGTACGCTTTCTTGATTTCTACGTCCTTTGCAGAAGAGGTGAGGCTCAGAACCGCATATAGATCGACATCCTCTTGTCCAGGAAAGAATTGTGAGATGGGATCTTCGTCCATGGCGGTATGATGTGGTGGTGGTTAGCGTGAGACGCGTGTTGTGATTGACGCGTCCTCTCGACGCGTCGCTATTTCGCGTGACAGGTCGCGTACAGTAGTAGTACGCGCCTCAACGCGAACGTGCCAAGGGCTTGGTAAGTCTGAAGGTAGGGTATAAAATGTTAAAGTGCATTAAATTAAACTATGAATAAACGTAAAATTGTCCACAAGGCTATCGTGCTAAGAGAAGCTGTAACAACAATCGGTATATGAAATAAATACAGATGGGTACTAATCCAAGATAGCTCTTGTTCCTTGGTGATCATTCGATCGAAGATCAGGAGGTCGTAACATTCATGCCATTATTGCCATACCGTGCGCGAAGATGCAGCTATGCAGCTCTTCGCAGGCGATTCATCGTCGATTCAAGTAAGAAGGTGGTGCCTATTCGATGGACAATCGACGATCCAGATAATTCGACTGTCGGTCGCCACCAACGCCTGGTGAATTAGGCGAAGAGTAAATTACTTTCTCAGGTACGGCTGAACGTTTAGTAGTAAAATAATTACCAGTTAGTTCTAACTTTTCCATGGTCGCGACGCGATTATACTGACTTTGCACTTTCGCTTGAGTGAGCCCTTTGTCGAAGTCGGAGAAGCACCGCAGCCCCACACCAAACGTCATGAAGAGGATGATGAATGCGATGATCGCTTTAAAACGCATAAGGGCAGAACAAAAAGGTTGACGACCAAGGACTTACTGAAGAATGTAAGAGTAGCTCTTGTCGAAATGTACTCTCCTCTTGATGATGGCTCATAGAATCGCACAAGCTTGTAGACTACGGATCAAGGTAAGTGTTACGAAGCAGGCCCATGTCGATTTCCTGCTTACTGACTATGAAAAGATGTCAGTGGAAACGGAAGAAGTATGTCATCCGAAGATACGCACAGTAAGTCTCCGCGGCTAACATAATGACGAGTGAAATCGACATCAGCCTACGAGATCCAACATAAACATAAGCCTCTTTACGCGTTTGTGTTCGAAAGGCTTCACCATTTTATTTCTCGTTGCACCGCAATTCCTGCGCCGACCAACAGAAGCAGAACGATCGGAATAGCCGCGACGGTTAATCCGAATTCCACAGAGTTTGACGCAAGAACCAAAATGATCAACTGTCACAAAGTCAGTGTAAGACACGAAAGGCTCGGTGCAAGCTCTGACCTGCATTGTCACGCTTCCAAAGAAGAAGAAATCAAACTTAAGAAGGCAAATCATGATCTGATACCATTGGTACATGGCTATTCGAATCAGAAAATGGCTGTTTTATCGTCTTCAATCTGTAACTCACTTTTCGTAAGGGGATTCGCGCCAACGAGTTCGAAAACAGCCCATCTGTAAGGCAGCCAATAATCTCAGATGATGTCTCCTTTATCGCTGAAAGCACAAACTTACCCAAACTCTTCGAATAACTTTCTTACAAAGAAGAGCATGAAGATCCAGGATACCGCTATTATGATTGGATTCACGATAAAAAACGGTTCCACCTTCCTCCATAACGATCCATCGCACAGCACTGCGAACGTGTTGCAACCGGCTTCTTTCGATAAATCGAGAGCGGTGTGAGCCTCATCCACCTGGAGAGCCGCAAATACGACGAGGCCGAGATGGAACGCTTTCAATCATTTAGACTCAAATTTCCATGGTGTCAAAAATGAGACAAACCTAGAATCCCCACCAATTGAACGATATTTCGGGCCTTCAGAGCGTCAAGGGCCATAGCTAATTCGAATATCCTAGAAAGCGGTTTTATGAAAGAGCTCGTGAAATGACCCATTGACCTTACTCTGCAAGGCCGAACATTGCCAAATAGCACGGAATTGTCTGTACAAACGATTAGCAAAATTGTAAAAGCAGCAATTAACTCGAAGTCTACACACCTTGTATCTAGAATCGGAGCTTGTTCTGACATCTACCTCTACCTGAAAGCTGGTGATCGGTACTGTAAAAATATACGAAAGGTGCTGTTGTACGTACGAAAGCGAATGCAATGCCAATCATTGCTAAAACGGCGATCGCCTCTGTATGAAGTGGGGCCAAGTCAGGAACTGAAAAGCACGATGCATCGGCAAAGCACGCACGAATTATGACTGCAGGAAGCAGATTCAAAATCATTCAAGATCGTGATCAGCACCTGTCCTCTGCCAAAAGTTGCCCTTTACACGCACTTATTCCGACGAACGCTCGTTGCGGCGTCGTTCCCATGAACTTCTCCACCGCCATGGCTCACAGCGAATTCTGTCGAAGCGCAACGACAGGCTCTAGGGCGACTAGCACGTCTCGAGAGACTTGTAAGATGGAAGTGAGAAGGAAAGAGGCAAAGGCGATGGGCCGGCGAGCGTTGCGAGCGGTTGAGAAAGCGGTGCGCGGTCACGCCCCGGTGAGGGCGTGCGTGTCGGCAACGAGCTCGGCGCGCTCAGCAGGAGTGAAACAAATCCGGAAAAATTATTTCAAAATCAATTCTTTGATGATCGGATTCTCCTTCATCGGACAGACGCCTCGCATCGCCCTTTCAATAAATTTTGTCAGAAGTTGACGACTCAGATATGCGGTTGGTTCATCTGGGAGAAGCGCGCGAACGAGTTTCCGGAAGCGGCGAACGAACCATCGCGCGCGGCTTCGCGCCCACAGAGCGCGACGCTCCTTCGCTGTCCTCCCTGCACACGACCCACGACCATGGACACTTCTCCGCTGTCGGCCTGCTCCGACAACAGCGACAGCGCTGAGAGGGTCTACTTTGGACCAATGCTCTCCCCGGAGAAGAAACAACTGCCATTTCTCCCCGCTTCAAGTCCAACAATCACCTACCCTTTCACGTTCGTTTCTGGTTCTTCGTCTATAAGACGCTCGCCACGACTTACTTCATCGCCCCTACGTCCCGGAAATGGAGAGGAGCTTGACATGCCAAAGATTGATGAAGAGGGGCGAGAGGAAGAGGAGGATGAGCTGCTTGGGCCAGCTGGGCCGTCCATGCCATGGAACGGGACACCGTTGCAGAACATATTGAGGCGGGATGGTGCGTCGTACATTACTCTCACCTGTGCGCCATTCCAACTTTCGTACTGTCAGAACCTTCGTCTGCAATCGCAGATCGCATTGTCCGAGCGATAGATAATCCCTCACCACCACCCAAAGCACTCCGCATGTCCATCACGCCTCGCCGCACCTCTCGGTTAGCCAACGAACTCAAATTCCCTTCCATCGAGACCGACGAAGAGGACGAAGTTGATAGCTCTCTTGGCGCTCAACTTCCGCGTCTAGCTGCATTTTCTCCAACGCAAGATGGCATGACCTACGAACGTTCACCCGCACCCCAAATTACGCTCAACGCCCCGGAAGACAATCCAACAGACCTCATTTCGTTCGACAAAACGGTTGTTCTTTCGTCGCCGCCAGTCGATGCTCCTGTGATTCATTCCCCTTCGCCCCGCTCACTGACGGTTTCAATGCCTTCCGTTGATGATCTATTGTGTTCGTCCCCTCTTAACGAAGATGATAATAAGGCTGAACGATCGGAAACACTTGAACTTCCTGAACGGTCCTCTCCAATTCCTCGTCGTCGAAGTCCGAGGTTGAGTGTTCTGCCTTCCCAAAGCGCCATTCCTCCTCAACAGCTCTTGGATCCCTCGAGGGCGAGGACGCCTGAAAGGTCAAGATCGCGATCACCCACTGGCAAGAAGCGTCTCAGAAATGGGGATGATAAAAGCATGGGTAATTGGTCTTCTGCGGAGTCCGGGTCGGATGACGAACGAAGTAGGAGTGTGTCACCTTCACCGGGGAAACGAAGAAGCAAGAAGCGTATCAAGGTTGACGAAGACAACGATGCGTCCTCGAAGGATATTAAACTAGGAGAAAGCCTCTCTCCCGAGTCGGCACAGATATTGTCCTCGTTGATGACGCCAAAGGTTACCACTGCTTCCCCGGTGATGGAAAATACTACCCCAGATCGTCTGCCGCCAGCGACAGACTGGGAAGCAACCCCCGTCCCCGAAAGTATTTCAGTCAAAATACCCAAGAGCCCAAGCCCTGTCCACGAACCAACCCCCACTCAACAGCAATTTTCGTCTGTTCAGCGTCCACCTCCTGGAGCAATCATACACAATCCAACAACACCTATCCGAGGTGGCCTTGGTACTCGAACTCTACTTTCTGCCGGGTCACCAGTCAAATTGACCTTGACGCCTGCGGCTGAAAATCCAAATCGCACTCCGGCGCGGAGGGTGCCAGTTTTCACCGCTCAAGACCAGTCCTCTTCCTCCGGTCAACCATCTCTCCCACCTGGTTCCCGCGCACTTGCCCCTGGAGTAATGTATACTCCTGTGTTCTCGCGCCCGCCAATTGACAGTCCGTCACGAAGCCCAGCTCGGCGAATTCCAGTTACGGAAGCGATGTCGAGTGATGTGCATAAGAGACCTCGCAGCCCCTCCTTTCAAGTGCAACGTCCACCGGTACCGGTACCTGCGGCCTCTCTGACTGAAAATGGCGTCGAAACACCGAAGCAACCAGAGACGATATCTGACGATATCGATATGAATGACACTATCATTATTCCACGCAAATTTCCTTCAACAAGCTCCTCATCAAATTCGTCCATAGGATCCTCACGATCCGTTTCATCTGGTCCCTCTAAAGAGCCGCCATCAATTGCAGCTCCCTCGATTTCTGCTATTCCATCACCTTCTAAAAAATCGATCTCAGGTTCCTCACAGTCAGATAGTAGAATACCGCGCATAGGTGCAGCCCCTAAAACAGCGTTGCTTGCCCGTTCGTCCAGACTACCAATGCCGTCCACTAGAACATTTAAGACTGGGCCCGCTGTGAGACAACACACTTGATAAATCTCCGAATCTTACTTACGCTCTAGTTTTAATTTTAGCCAACTAAGTTGCCTCCTTCGAGACAACCAGATAAACAACCTGTACCCCTTCGAAGTGGTTCTTCAAGCGGATCCGACGACCAAGGCTCTTCAAGTGGTCCGTCACAAGTCAAAGCGATCAAGAAGCCCACAGCTGTCCCTACGAGCCGTATTAATCCTCCAGCAGTAGGAAACGTGCCAGCTAATGCAGCACACAAACGTAAACGGATTGAAAAGACTTCGCCACCACGTACAGTGGTCAAAATGCGTCAGGTCGTCCCAGGCATGTTCGGCGGTCCCGTCAAAGCTGCGTCGACAAATGTCAACGGTAACACTACCAAACTTCTGGCGAAGGGCGACAGGTCTTCGTCCAGTCCGGCGAAGGCTCAAATACCAAGAGGACCTGTGAAGGTACGAGAGGTGGTTAAGGGCACATTACAGGACTACGAGCTCCGAAATGAGACTTCCACGAGGATGGAGGCTGCGTTGAATGAAGCTGCGGTTGCCAGAGCTAAAGAAGCGGAGGCTCGAAAGGTGGCAGAGGCCGAGGTGTTGGAAAAATCCTCAGATTCTAGCGAACCTCTTCAAACTGCTGACCATGTCACAGAAGCCGTCCCAGTCATGGCTCCTCCGCCTTCAATGCAACGACGTGATGGATCTCCAATGGAAATGGACCAACATTCTCAACACGCGTCTGAGGATTCAAGCAGTGACCCTCCGTCATCTTCATTGCCCTCCTCCCAAGTGTCTGTTGAGCCCAGCAAACCGACGCTCTTCACCATCGGCCAAGCACCTCCAGACACTTCTCTTCAAGCCCCAGGTTCTCGTAGGTCCGCTCGAACTCGCAAATCCATCTCCCGCAGCGACGTCTTCGGGCCAGTCTCAAACCTACCCTCGTCTGTCCCACAGAGGTCAGTCCCGCGTCGAACTGCCATCTCACGAACGGGTACATCACCCAAGGCGTCCGCCTCTTCTGGTCCTTCGCTACTCTTCTCGTTGGATGGGCCTTCGGGACTCGCGCTCAAGACCCTTACAAACTCGAATACAGCTCATAATCAGCGGTATCACGCTCAGCTACAACTCGAGAGCTTGATCGTTCGACGTCCAGGTGACAGACCTGAAAGTCCAACGATGAAAATACGTACGATTAGTGAGAAGATGAAGGAAGAGCAAAGCAAGCGTCGGGAAGAGCGCGCGAGAAGGCGGAGGGGAGATGCCGAGGGAGATATTACCATGAGTGACGAGGGGGACATCAGCGTGGATGTGGAGATGCAGGACGCCATCCCTGAGACTATCTCGAACGAACGAACTTATCCTACGAAGCATCGTCGAGGACCCGGGGAAGAGGAAGACTATGAGTCTCCTGTTCGTCCAGAGCAGAACGGGGGCAAGCGCGTGAAGTGGGATTTCGGGCTTCATACGGAGGTATATGTCGACGAGATTGAGTTCAATCTGGAAAGGCCAGTGCGCAGTGCGCCGACCGATGGCCTCGTTCCAAAGCTCAAGGCGAGTTTAATATATTTTTCTCATATTTTCATCTGACAGAGAAGTTCATCACAGAAAATTCCATTGGATAACATGGGCAATTTGTTGAACAAGGAAGAGCCTGTGGATCTCGTCCCAGAGAAGGTTGTTGTGACGAAATACGTATACGACAACGATGAACTACCTCCCCCCGCGCCGACACCAGCGCCTCGGACAACACGAAGTAAATCCAAAGGGAAACGATGAAGACTTTCTATTAGACATTTTTTGTGTATTTTTCTTTATCATACTGGATCAACTACTCACTATTTTCGGTTTGTCATCAGTCATGTCATTATCACCACACTCGTTCAAGCTATCTTGTTGAAATGTGAATAATACGAAACTTCAATACGTCTGTGAAGAGCAACTGCAACCAATTACCTAATGAACAATGTAGGAACTGAATGTTTGATTGAAATAAAGAGGATTAGGGGAGCTTGTGCTGAAGAGGCTGTACGAATTCCAAGTTCCCGAGAGAGAGAACTCATTACTGACCTCTTTCGGGACGTTTTGGATGATTCGCATTGACGCATTTAAATGAGCTTTTAGGGATTTTCTGCCCATGAATGTGAGATTGGATAGATGAAGAATACGCGTACACTAGGATGATGGAAATGCCGAGCGAGCAGCAAAATGCGATCATGCAACATCCGGTCAAGGACCTATCTAGCGGAGTTTTCCAGACCTTGCGACAAAGTACAGAAGAGCCACCGACATTTACTTCTGGGCACTCCAGACCTTGTTGAGCACTAAAAACATGCTCATGTCAGCTTCTCAGAAGGCTCATCCAAGAAATATGATACGCACATCCATCATTGGTCGCCAAACGGTTGAGCTGGTCATCAGCCTCGCCCATCCTTCGAACAGCGCCGCAGAGTGCATATCTCGTCGATGTGGAGAGAGCCTTGCCGTCTGGCCCAACGTCTACGACCTCAAGTTGTACGGAAGCATGGTCCTTCGCCGTGATGAGGCGGTCTGTGGAGGTCACTTCCTGTTAGACTCTTCCAGACAAAAAATTTCATTTGGGCGGAAACGCACTGATGGCGGAGCACTTGCGAGGAACGTAGAGATCAACAAGGACGCCCTACACGACATTATTAGCGAAATTCTGTCCCTAAATGTCACTATGCCACATACCTGGTCGTTTTCCATGGTGAATTATATCTCAGCAGTTCTTGTGCTCGTCGTCAGGAGTTGTGGTCAAGCGTGGTCCGGGAAGTACCGGTCAACTGTACAGAAGGAATCGACAGAGTCTGCTTTGTCAGCAAGTCTCGTGATAAGCGCGCCGGCCGGTCCACTTCCGAGTCCGGATGCAGCCGTGCCGGTGATCGACGCGATTCCGATCAGTGCATGTCCACGACGGACGTCCGCGTTCGACTCTCCTCCTTTGCATCCAACTTCCACGGTCCCTCCTTTGCTACCACCGTCATAGATAGTGAGATTGCAGCAACATCCGTGTCGAACTATTGATTAAGCCTTTTTCAAGCTCTGAATCCGACATCCATTGATTAACAACCCCGATCACCATTAACCATGTCCGTGTTCAATTCGTCAAGGTTGCTTGGAAAGACTATCCTTATTACGGGTGCGAGTGGAGGAATCGGTGCTGTGGGTTTAATGTTGATCTATGCTTTGAGCATCTAAATCGAACGCATATACACACTTTCCAGGCTACAGCGCTGCTATTTGCGAAGGTGATGCATTGAAGCGTTCACTTATTCATTCTGCGACTTCTGACAAGTTCGACAGGCTGGCTCGAACTTGATTCTCCTTGCTCGCAGAACCGAAGCTCTCCAGAAGGTCGCTGAAGCCGTACGTGCTGTCCCGGGTGCGGGAAAGGTTGCCGCCGTGCAGCTCGACGTATCCGATAAGACCCAAGTCGCAAATCTTTGGAAAGCAATACCAAATGAGCTCAGAAATGTCGACGTTCTCGGTGAGCAACTGAGGGTAGCTACTCACAGTATATCTCACACAATTTCGCAGTAAATAATGCGGGTTTCGTTCTCGGTGTCGAACGAGTTGGCGCAATTAAGGAAGAGGACGTTGAGAGCATGTTCCAAACAAACGTCTTCGGACTTGTATCAATGACCCAGCTCCTCATCAAAGGTCTGTCGTTTTGCTCTTCATTTGGTTTCGAAGCCCTGATCCCTCAGATAGACTTCAAGGAACGTAAAACAGGGCATGTTATCAACATTGGGTCCATAGCTGGACGAGAGCCGTATGCTGGTGGCTCGATCTACTGTGCGACGAAACACGCCGTGAACGCCTTCACAGGCGCACTGATGCGCGAGCTCGTTGACACGCCAATTCGCGTCACGGAGATCCAACCCGGCATGGTTGAGACTGAGTTCTCCATCATCCGCTTCAGAGGGGACAAGTCTGCCGCGGACAAGGTGTACGAAGGATTACAACCGCGTCTGCAATTTTCCCTTTCTTTCAACCCATACTAAACGTTGACTGTCTGTCCTACTTCTCTCCACAGTTGTCGCAGAAGATATCGCGGAAGAGATCGTGTGGGCAGCCTCACGCCCACCCCATGTCAATATCGCCGAACTCTTCGTTCTTCCGGTAAATCAGGCGTCGGCAACGTTGAGCTACAGAGGAGGGAAGTAAGTCGGTGATATAATATTGAAATCGAGAGTGTCTTAGGCATGTTTACATCCTTTATCGATCAATAAATGAAAATCAATGACATTAGACCTGCATACAAGCGAAGCATGCTTTGAATATACGGACATCAAGTTACATTATCGAGTGCTCAAGCTATCATTCATATACGATATCCCTGAAGATCTAGAAAGTCCACTGTGAACAAGCTCGATTTACACGATATTCACAGAGACGGTCGCGATTTCCGTGGAGAGGGATGGGCCAGCCTACGAGTTGAAATTGCGATGTCAGAGTCAAAGTACTCGAGGACCAAATTTATTGACACTTACGCCAATGAGGTTCGAGTGGGGCACGCTGAGCACTGCGGGGCCCTTCTGGAAGCCTTGCGGGATGTTGACCGTGAAGTTCTGGTAAGGAGCACCTGACGCTGCGGGTGGGTTGAAGCGCTGGGGTTGGAAGGAGCCAGCATAGAAGACTGTCCCGAGGTCTTGAGATACGTCTTCACAAGGGTTTTGTTGACAGTGCTGGAGGGTGATTGCAATACCGATCTCAGTCGAAGGTGATTGAGCAGCCTGCAAGACCATCAGTAAGAGCTCAAGCAGGACAAATATCAAGTGATAAACTTACGCCCTCTTGTACTTGCACATTAATGCTTGAGCCAGCAGGGATGTTCTGGCCTGGAGCGGGGAATCCGACAGAGACGCGCTGGGCGAGAACGGCGCTGGCGAGAGCAACGAGAGCGAGAATGGACTTCATTGTGTGGATGGGGTGATGTTGCTGGTGAAAGAGAAGATTGTTGATGATGACTCCAAGACAGCGAAATCCACTCACCTTTTATACCCCATGGATGGTAGATTCAGATCTAACGACAAAGGATGACGGCCTCAAATCCCCACTGCTGTGAATAACCTCAGTGGAAGGGCAGAAGCTGCACGTTGACAAAACGTGTGGCGGCGAAGATCGAAAGTCTTGGCTTTATGATGAGCGCCCTTCGCTGGCGATGAAATTCACCGCAACAGGCGATCAAACAGGATGGGATCGACGGGCACAGCATTGTCGCAAGTCTAAACTCTTCTTTCAACCTTCCTGATCGCAAGAAAATTTGACATGAACCAAGTAATTCAGCGAGTAGAAATCTATCTTCACCACTTGAACTGATTTTTTTTATCTCTCAATCTTCTTCGGACCTGGGATAAACGACACTTGCTGAGCTCGACATTGGATTTGGTTCCAATTGAGGCTTGCAGGTTCGGCTATTGGCGAGTCGGCGCTTGAACGTAAGCGAGCACTGATCGGCGCCCAAAGAGTCTCCTCTGCAACCAACCAGCATGTTCGTCTCCGGAACTCGTCTCGAGAGTAGCGGACGTAACGACTACTGTTTGAACTCTTTGCTAACGGATAACTTTGGCCGTTGTGGTCAAGTATCTCTGGCAACCTCACCGTCACTCGTTTGCTCAGACTTGCGTCCTGGAACTCCTCATCCGCTCAACAAGAAATCGGAGTCCATGTCGATTCACCAGAACCACAACTTTTTCTCCGCGCACTCTACTGGTGAACTTAATGAGCTACGGAGGTTTGGAATCTACGTTCCGGTCGACAATTACTCCCGAACTCTAGGGACTTGCTTCTCCGTCCATCACCGTGACCATCTGCGGCTGTACCCTGGACAAAGGCAGGATGGATTCAAGGTTCTGCGGAAGAAAACATAAGATATTATGAACACAGCCTGGACACGGGCATAGCTGCGGCTTCGACGCGATCATCGACGCGGTTCAATGCCAAGTATTTTGATGGAAGACAGCCTTCGTCAAGGCGCTCCGTTCGCTCTATAAAAACGACAGCACTCGAGCCTCCTCTCAATCATCAAACAATCTCTTCCACTCCTCCACTCCTCCTCAACTACTAAATTCCTTTCTTCTCTCGTTTAAACAATGAAGGTCATCTTTACCGTCCTCGCTCTCGCCGCTTCTGCCTTCGCACAAAGCGTGTCGATCGCCGGCCCTACTGCGGGCCAGGACCTTAACGCTGGTCAAGGTGCTACCGTCATTATTCAGAAAGGCGTAAGTCTGAAAATTCCTTGAGCGTCTTCGATTGAGATTGTTGACCTTTTACTATTATAGGATTCTATCACGCCTTCAACTGAAATCGGCGTTGCCATCTCCCTTCACCACTGCACACAATCCCCATGCGAGGATGCGACCCAAGCGCTTGGCACAACTCTCTACTCAGGTCCCTTCAACCCTCAGCGCCCGACGGGCTCTCCGGGCCTCGCGTCAGGTGCACCCTTTCAGAGCTTCGGCGTTACCATCCCGCAGGACTTTGCGAAGGGTGACGCTGTTGTCAGCGTTGTTCACTCCTCGCTCATTGGGGTACGTCAGTCAAAATGCTGTTTTCAATGCTGTTTCTGACTGGCTTGGAATAGGCTGGGCCGTTCTTTTCGACCGAGTTCAAAAACGTCACTGTGAACGTTGTATAAATGCGCGATTTTTCATTCATTTCTGGGACTTTCTTGATGCATCTTATCTATCAATCCACGGACTTCTTGACATATTTACGATGTAATAGACGCATGTATTTAGTACATTATTTATACTCCTGTTTGACGGTCTTAATGGAAGTGCACATGCATATGCACACGTTGTAGAAGTAAATTCAAGTAATGAATGAATACAGACACCCGTGCAACGGACACTGACTATATGCTCGTCGCCCGTTCCTATATGCAAACACGAACACTGACTGAACCTATCATCTTCTCATAACCCCGTGGACTCGGATGTCGAGAGAAACGTGGGATCGGTGTCCGAGTCTCAGAAAGCTTCAATACATCACGAGTATTATCGCACCGCGTCCTCTCAAACACCTTCGTGAAGAATGCCGGTCGTAAGACCTTTTGACGATGATAGGATTTTAGCAAAGATGTGACGCCAACTTCCAAGACGCAACTTAAGCTTCTACGGTGCCTCTAAATACTAGCAAATCCTACAGAAATTTTCAACCGCCACCCAGCGTCACGATGTTCTTCCATAAAATCATAGAATGTCGAATTGATATTATATGCGTAATCCACGACTTATAATCCATTTACAATAATGTCTACATGTCTGAAGAATGTCCGATGCAAAGAAGATCATCGATCATGATACAAAGCCCAAATTATACAATGTTTACAGATACTGTTGCAATCTCCGTTGAAACAGATGGGCCAGCCTGCGTGTAACGTCAGAATCGAGAGATATCAATTTACTAGTCTCTAGCTTACTCCGATGAGGTTCGAGTGGGGCACGCTGAACACTGCGGGACCCTTCTGGAAGCCTTGCGGGATGTTGACCGTGAAGTTCTGGTAAGGAGCACCTGACGCTGCGGGCGGGTCGAAGCGCTGGGGCTGATAGGCTCCGGCGTAGAAGACGGTCCCGAGGTCTTGAGAGACGTCTTCGCAAGGGTTCTGCTGGCAATGCTGGAGAGTGACCGCAATTCCGATCTCGGTCGAAGGGGATTGAGCAGCCTGTTATTGCGATGAGTAAGAGAAAAAAATCTTTGGAGAATGAATAAACTGTACTTACACCTTCTTGTACTTGAACGTTGATGCTCGAGCCAGCAGGGATGTTCTGGCCAGGTGCGGGGAACCCGATGGAGACTCGCTGGGCGAAGACGGCGCTGGCGAGAGCAACGAGAGCGAAAATAGACTTCATTGTGAGGAATAGAGACGTTGGGAGATTATCTGGCAAGGATGATGTTGTTGAAAGAAGTAGATGAGGCTGATGATGACTTCGAAACAGTGAAATACGATGAACCTTTATACCGCATTGACGACTGGAAGGGCCCGGGGGCGGTCTCGAATCGCCATTGCTGCGAAAGATATTCTGCACTGACGGTCAACAGTAAGACACATAGTGTGGTGGCAAAGAAAGACCGCCTTGGCTTTTGATTAGCGCCTTTTTGCGGGCGATGAAGTTCTGAGTTCGCCGCACAGGCGATCGAAATGCGGGATCGACGCGTGCACAGCTTTGTCGCAGTCTAAAATCTTCTTTTGAGTTCTCGGTCGCAAGCGAATTGAGATGTCAGTCAAGTATCCTGTAGGTCGTGCTGTGAGTGCACAAAGGAGAGGGTACATCCCACCTTTCCTTTAATCCTGCAAGTACCTCTGCGAACGATTTTTTCACAATAAACAATAACAGGCCCCGGTTCCGTGTTGAGGCCAGCCGACCGGCAATTAGCGTGTCGGCGCTTCAACACAAACGAGCGCTGATCGGCGCCCAACAGACTTCAGTCAGTGCTCTGCAAGCAACCACCACCATCGTCACACAAACCGGGCCCTGCGATGGCCATAGTAAATCTCGACCTTTCATTCAATCAAACGGATCACCCTAGACGCGACGACCGTTTGCTGACACCTTGTGACCTTCGACGTCACTCCTTAATAGTTCTTGGTTTGAACATACTTGCTGCACCAGCCTGCTCAGTAACGACTCTTTTTTCTTTCTCGAAACGCATCATCTGCTCTGGGGCTACACTGGATCTCTTCTGGCTCCAAAAATGATAATGCGGTTGTCTGGATTCTACGGTCGAGAACTCGAGAACTCTCCGAGACAAGCTGAGCCAAGGAAATGTCTTCTCCGTCGATCACCGTTTGCGGCTGTACCTTCGACAAAGACATGGCGCTGCGGCAAGAGACACACGAATGCGACAACACCAACACTGCCTAGTACTGAGCATAGCTGCGGCTTCTAAATGACCGTAGACGCTGTGAAGAACCAAGTAATTTGATGGAAAACAGCAAAGTGAGGCCTTCGTCAAGGGTGCTCCAGTTCTCCTATAAAAGTAAGTGCATTCGAGCTTTCTTTCAGTCATCAAACAAGTTCTTCCTCAACTACCCAACCACTCAACCACTCGTCTTCTTTAATCGTCCCCTTCTATCACACAATGAAGTTCATCTTTGCCGTCCTCGCTCTCGCCGCTTCTGCCTTTGCACAGAGCGTCTCCATCGCCAGCCCAACTCCAGGGCAGAACGTCAATGCTGGCCAGGGTGCTACCGTCATCATTCAGAAAGGCGTAAGTCACAATAGTCATTCGAATCTCTTAAAACAAGTTATTGACCTTCTTGCAGGACTCCATCACACCTTCCACTGAAATCGGTGTTGCCATCACTCTCCACCACTGCACGCAATCTCCATGCGAAGATGCCTCTCAGACGCTAGGCTCCGTCCTTTACTCCGGCCCTTTCACTCCTCAGCGTCCTACGGGCTCTCCGGGTCTTGCGTCAGGCGCTCCCTTTGAGGGCTTCGGTGTCACCATCCCTCAGGGTTTCGCAACGGGTGAAGCTGTTGTCACTGTTGTTCACTCCTCGCTCATCGGGGTGAGTTACTCGTATCAATATTTGTGGAATCGATATGACTGACTAGATGAGCATAGGCTGGACCATTCTTCTCGACTGAATCCAAGACCGTCTCTGTGAACGTTGTATAGGTACATTGTTAAATCCATGTTTTCCTGGGACTTCTTAGCATACATTTACTTATCACTGCACGGACTCCAATAGCATAATTACGATGTAATAAACGCATATACACATGGTTTTTCTGGGTTCCCGCTGATTCGACTCTTGCGCAGGATAGCAATGGTATTCGCCATTTCGGAGAAGAGATTGATGCAAAGGATAGGTTCTTGATTTCTTACTTTAAGACGTGTCGTCCTGAAGGACCCGAGCTCTGCGAGATTGAGTGGATAAATCTCTTTGAATCGGAGTTGTTTGTCAATAGAGCAGCAGTTTTGTCCCGCGAGAAAGGATATTCGATGCAGCGAGGTCCTGGGAGGACAGGTAGATGCGTCAATCAATTACTGAATCGCAATCTTGTTCGAGGCCCTTGCCACTTCTTACAGAAAACGAATCCTCGCCTTGTAAAAGGTGTTGTAGACGACATAGTCGAGCAAAGTCAGAGTAACGCTAAATTCCTTCTGGACCTTTCATGGTTATTCGTTTCTAACCGCCTACCAGCCAGTCTGAGGTAGTTCACATGCAGGAGTGGTAACAAGTCGAGAACAAGTGGGACGAAGCGCCTTCGTGCTGTGTACCATGGGGCCGATTCGCGGTAAAGCACATTCTGGAACTGTCCCCATGAGCCTTCACGCATCATAGCACTCGCATTTGCTTGGCTCCGAATCCTAGAAGGTAGGTCTTATCATAGTATCGTAGGGAGGTCAAAGCTACTTAACTTTCGATGTGCACACTGCACAGACCGCCATCTCGGATCACTGCATTCCCTTCCACAAAATCGAGTTCCAAAATGACCGATGTGTATTTCGTCATTCCTTCGTTCCCGACTAGACCACCGCCAATTTGGTACTGAGGCTCATACTAATGTCACGGTTTCGTACGGAGTTCCCCTACCCCACCCTGCACTATTCGAAGTCCTTGCGCGTCTGGCATCCCTCCTGCAGAAATTGCAGGAGGCGACATCCGCTGCAAGGCGAGCGGTCAGATCTTCGATTGGGAGACTGAAATCACCGTCCATTGTTAAACCCTTCTTCGAGATTATGCTCGTTCGTAGATTGAGCTGGTCTCGTCCCAGGACGTACGCCATTGTTAGATGTGGTCAGTGGACAGTAGCTTTTCTTCGCTCATCTAAATAATCTCGAAGAGTTTTTTATGCGCCTGTCCGGCGCGTTCGAGCGAGTTTCCTTGAGAGCATAGAATCATGTCCGGCACAAACATGAGCTGACCTTCGTAAAGTATTTTCGAGTGAATCGAGTTCGAGTTTGAGTTCGACATCGTGGTTGTGGACCAACCAGATTCTGCGGAACGCGAGTCCGCCTCCGCCCCGCCCGATTCAGCTTGACTAACGCTCCCATGGCAGACCTATTCCTCACCAATATAAAGCCAGAACGTCCTCACGCAATGTCTCGCACTTTCTTCTCTTCCACGAAATCGCAAGGCGTAGAAGTCGTTACGACTCGGACTCAGACATAAGATGGCAACCCTCGCAGGAAAAACAATCGTCGTCGTCGGTGGTTCGTCAGGCCTTGGCTTCGGCGTCGCAAAGGCATCGCTCCTCTCCTCTGCCGCGCACGTCGTTATCGCCTCCTCGAATAAGGAACGCGTGGAAGAAGCGGTCGTCCGTCTCCAGACGGCGGTTAGCGAGGCAGCGACGTCGACACATCTACCCGTGGTGGGCAAGATCACCGGCGAGGTGCTGGATGTGCGCTCGATCCCTGCCGTACACGAACTCTTTGGCAAGATTGGCGAAATTGACCACCTTGTGTGGACAAGTGGTGACCCTCTCCGTTTGTCGTTCCCAGACGTCGACCTTGATTCACAGAAAGGTGCGTAAGGAGGATTATTCAAAATATTTACGATTATTGACGTGGAATCCAAGATATATTCGACGTTCGGTTCTGGGGAGCTGTTGCCGCCGCTCAGAAAGTAAAGATCCGGCCTGGGGGCTCGATTACACTTTCCATCGGTGTGTTATTCTTCCAAAAATAAATGATCTCGTTTGAGCTCATCGTATGCGCAGGCTCCGTTTTCGTGAAGCCACGTCCGACCTGGTCGCTCGTCGCCGGCATCACAGGTGCTGTAGATGCTCTGACAAGAGGATTGGCAGTCGACCTCGCTCCAGTGCGCGTGAACGTAGTGTGCCCGGGTCTCGTCAAGACCGAAGTAATTCCAGAACGACTCGAATTCGATGTGTTTACTGACTTTCCTTCCAGTTATGGGACAACAGTGGTGTGCCGAAAGAAGCACAGGAGAAGATGTTCAACGATGCAGCCAACCGCCTTCTCGTGAAGCACGTTGCAGATGCAGATGAAATAGCCGAGGCGTATCTCTTTTGCATGAAGTACGAATTACATTTCTTGCTGCATCGTTGCAAGCTAAGCAAATCACGACTCTTAGGTGCCAATATCTCACTGGACAGAGGATCGAAGTGGATGGTGGTAGTAAATATATCTGAACATACATGTACCATCGCATCGCATGGAACTGACCGCACCGTCCCTTTTGCACTGTAATTGTACGAAAGTAACTGTTCTATACTGGTACAAGAGCTCCAAAGGAAAAATACAAGGCGAACTAAAAGAAAGTATAATAGCTATTTTACAAATAATGGCGAGCGGATAAAAACGTGCTTATCGAGCAAAGAAAACGACAATTGCAACATCCGTACAAAGACACCTGAAGGAGAAAAGGGAATAAAATAACTTATCGGCGCATGCGTACAACGTCCTAAGAAGCAAACGCGTCGGATCGAAATGCAATGCGTTGGACGTTTACATTTCAAGAATTGAGAAGCCTTCGAAGTCCAAAAAAGCCTCGTCCACGGACATCTTGCGCACTACCAGAGCCTCGACAATGTACCGCTTGTCGCCCTCATCTGCGAGTTGTGAAAGGTCTTGCCGAGAGTCGTCCTCGCATACGGCGAGAGCACCTGGGCTGGGTGTATGAAAGAACGGGCTGTCCAACGAGGGGACGAGTGACCGTACGTTGGATCCCATAGCTGCTGCGATGGGAACTGGAGCAAGCAACTCATCCAACTCCTCAACAGCTTCGGCGTTCGAGGGTCCCTGTAGAGCACGACCACCGGTCTGATGCATTGCCCTATGGTAGCGTCGCTTCTCGCGGTTCGCATTCCGCCTGTCCCTCTTCTTGGCCTTCTTCTCGATCTTCCGTTCCATGTCGTAGTTGGGATCCTTCCCGACGAATACACGGGGCGCTGACTGTGTCATAGATGTCGCTATGGGCTCAGGCTTGTTCGCCAGGGACAGCGCCTCCATCTCAGCGCCCAAGTCAAGGCACATGTCGAAGGTGTCATTGGCCGAAGGTGCGATGACAGCAGATATGCTGGAGGGGAGGAGAGACGTCGACGAGCGCTTGCGCATGGGTCGAGGCTTGTAAACAGATGAGATCTCAAGGTCCAGAGTGAAGATGTTGTCGTCCTCTTCGACTGGAGCGACAAATGGAGAGGACTGAGCCGACGGACGAGAGGGATCTGCACGGTTGTAGCCGAATTGTCTGTGAGCAAACCCACCACCAGACGGCTTCACGTCGTCGTCAAAGCTGAAAGGTAGCTCGAGCATAGTCGAAAAGAGCTCATCTTCATCCGTTGTTTCCGCTTCAGATGACGAAGCGTCCTCCAACTCCTCAATGGGAATGGCCGGCGGGAGTAGCTTGGGCATTCTCATTGCGCCGTCCGTCTTGATTCCCCACTTTCCTATGCCGTACCGAGTGCGAGGCACTTCTATCTCCTTCACTACGATGACACTCGCTCCAATCTCGCCCGCCATTTCCTCGAGGGTCTCCAGCGAGCACTCGAGGTCCCGCCGGCACAGCCCGACAAGCTGGCCAGAGTCGGCCACGCCGACCTCGTACAAAGCCTGGCCTCCGCCTTCGAGCAGTCGCCACTTAAGCTGAGTTACGAGCTTTGCGAAACGAGCGGGGCTGGGTGAAAGGAGCTGCAGTTTGTACTCGACATTTCCCTGAGTTAAAGAACGATTAGCGCTAAACAACCACGTCATTGATGATGGACATGCACGCACCTCTTCGACCTCTGGAACCAGCTTCGGCACGGCACACAGACCATCCTTCGGAGTGCATGCTACGTCGCGCGACGCTGGGGATGTTGTCCCCGACGAGGAGAGAAAGCCGTCCCAAGGTGAGCCTGTCCGTGGGCTCTCGGAGTCTGCTTCACCAAACATGCACGGGGGTGTTATAAAGAATAAAGAACAAATATGTTATAAGAATATAGAGCAGTGAGGTTATTGACGTTTGAATGAGTAGGCTGCTATATTCGAGGGATCATTGCTGGGTGTGGAGGCTCTAGTGAAAGATGAAGTTCAAGCGAGAAAGCAGCTCGGCCTTTTGAAGTCAAAGGTGTGAGTCAATCCTGCACTGCCACGCTTTAGTCGGAGGCTGACGGGTTCTCCTCGACGCCGAACTTTCAAAATGCAATGTACTCGAAAATGCTAGTAAAAACCGGAAAAACTACACTGCATCATAACATTTCATCTCCGTCGCGGCCGTCACGATGAACGACTCGGCCAGTATCCGCCATCGTTGCCTTTTCAATCAAAGCCAATATGTCCCTCACCGACTCCTCCGGGGATATGGTTCCCTCGAAATTCGGATTCACGGCACGGATCCTTGCGACGTTGGGAGACAATCGCTTTTCCACTTCTTCACGAGCTTGAGAATCGGGGAATTTAATTTAATTTTGCAATCTTCGTGGTAAATAATCTGCCACTTACTCCCCGGAAATGTCCTCACCAATCCCGGCGTCACGCTCAAGAACAAAAGCCCCTCGTTCTTGTACTTCGCCGCATATTTCGCCATTGCGAGATTGAGCGCCGCCTTCGATATACCATACCCCGTTCCTTGGGAGGCACCGACTCTGACGCAGAATTTAGGTGCCCCTATCGGAGACGAGATCGCAATGCATTTCTTCTTCTCTCCTGCTTTGAGAAGCGGTAGGAATGCGTTGACGGTATGAATTGGGCCGATAACATTGGTCTTAAACTAATGCAAGAAAATAAGAATGACATTCGGGTAATCAATCGAGGAGAAAGGCTCACATATCTGAGGAGATCTTCCTCGAGGATATCCTCGGATGGACTGCAAAACATATTTGGTAAGTTATGCAGATTCAAAAGAAAAAGTATGCGATTATCCACTTACAATTGATCAAGATTCAACACTCCCCGTTCGTGCATCATAAGGGCTCCGTTAAGGATCAAGACGTCCAAAGATCCACCGGTAATTTCAGCAACCTTCTGAGCAGCAGTCTTTTCAAAATCACAGGCTCAAAACCAACTATATATCAATCAAAGCATGGGTATCACCTTAATCGCATCTCTATCATCGTTATCTGCCTCGAGTGTATGCACGTTCTTATGAGGATGTCCAGCAACGAAGTCAAGAAGCTGCGTCGCGTTCGGTAGGTTTCTAGCAACAGCGAAAACCGTGTTCGATGGATCTGAACTTAGCGACTTGACGAATTCGAGCTAATGGATGACATTTAGCGCTTTTAAAATATCGAATTATTAAAGACACGAACCCCAAGTCCTCGCGAAGTTCCGGTCACCAGATAAGACGGCATTCGTAGTTCTAAAAGTATCTGAAGATTGAGCACCAAGTTTGAACGAAATGGTAAGGTTGAAGGCGGAGGACCGGATGTTCTAGCTACTGCTTAGTCGTCGAATCTTGTATTATATACTCAAAAGCTGCCAGCCCCCGATGGCGAGCGGATAAGCACATGCCTTTCATGCGTTCCCGACGCCCAACGGAATTACATTCAAAACAGCCAGCACCAGCATTTGTGCCCCTACACAGAGCATAGCCAATTGAGAATGAAATGAGCGAACTAAAGCTAGTAGATGAGGAATGAAATGTGTATTATAGCTTCGTTCTCGATTGCGTGTCAACTCCAAGAGCAATTGCCTCAGACTTTGCTCTCTCTCTCAGCTCGCGCCTCAAGATCTTTCCAGACGGACTGGATAAATATGAGTACAAATGGACTTTACGAAGGGAATTGCTGTCCGACCTTTTCGGTATAACATCAATGACGACGACACCACCTCGCAAGTATTTGTGCCTTGCGACACGGCTTCTCATCCACTCCTGGACCTGCTTACCAAACTCTGCTTTCTCCTTGTTGGTACGAAGGCCTTTCAAGTGGACTACATAAGCCCTTGAACCCGAACATGTTATTCACCGTTTAATTACTGTAAATTTATGTTCGCTCACCGAGGTAGTTCAGTCGCCTCTGTGTCCGAATAGACGCCAACAACACCGGCGTCAGCGATCTCTGGGTGTTCGAGCAGAACACCCTCAAGCTCAGCTGGTGGAACTAAATGCAGACATTTATGAGCAATAGACAAAAAGACACGGAAAACTCACCTTGAAATGCCTTGTATTTAATCAACTCCTTTCTCCTGTCAACAATTCTGAAATAACCTTCGTCATCAACGGTCGCAATATCTCCAGTTTTGAGCCAGCCGTCTTCTAAGAGACACTCCTTCGTAGCGGAAGGATTATTTAAATATCCCTGGTGGTGATTTGGTAAGTCACCGATATCGAATAATTAGCGCTCACCGACCTTCATCACGATGGGTCCTCGAACCCACAACTCTCCTTGTTGTCCTTCACCTGCGTCAGTGATACCATCTTCAAGGACCAGACGGGCCTCCATGCCCGCAAGAAGCTTTCCAACGGCGCCAACTTTCCGCTCGGCATCTTGCGTACCGTAGAAATGAATCGAGGGAGCCGCCTCGGTCATGCCATATGCTGCAATTATCGTCAGTAGACTGCACTAAGGTGACAAACGGGTCTCGATACATGCCTTGGACAATCGGGGCTTTCACACCTATTGAATCAAGCCGGGCTTTGACGGCGTGCTGGAGTGAGGCGCTTAGTGGTGCGGCACCGCACATTAACAACTTCAGCGAAGTGAGATTGAAGGTAGTAGCAGCTAGAAGATGACAAAATCAGCCTTGGCGGGATATTCGAACACATCTCCGTAATACCCACCTGGATGACGCGCCAGAATGACCATTATCGGCGGGACACAAGTCGCGAACGTGATTCTGTACTTCTCTATATTCTTCAGGAATTCTACGGCGTCGAATCGTTCCATGACGATGACAGGAATACCCTTCTTGAAGAAAAATTGAAGAAGCAAGACTGCACCTATGTCGCAGCAAATTTGGGTCAATATTAAGAGGAAGAGAGAGAACAATGGTTTACCATATATATGATAAAAAGGCAGAAATCCCAAAGTCCGATCCTTGCCATGCTCGATTTCATTGACTTGGTTAAGAATTGTACACATCGCAATAAGGTTTGTGTGCATGAGCTAGTTACTGGTCAGAAAACATCACAATCAGACTGTCTTAATTCTTACCTCGACGCCCTTCGGTTTCCCGGTGGTCCCGGACGAGTAACAGATGAGAGCCGTTTCTTTCGAAAGGGCACCATCGAATATCTCTTCGAGTACAAGTTGCCCTTTCCCCAATAGCTTCTCTAACTGAATAAAACCCGAATTGCCCGGCGCCCCGACGTCGTACCTCAGAATAATGATTCTACGCTTGACCTCCTTGAATCCGATCTTCATAACCTTGAACATAGACAGCGCCATCTGCAACAGTGTTGGGTGGACGAACAGGACCTTCGCAGAACTGTCTTTGAACTGGTGCGCCAACTCAGCAGGCTTATACGAGGGATTCGCGACCGTTACTCGAAGTCCTGCCATAAAGCACCCATGTACCGCGATGGGATATGCAAGACAATTCGGAGAAAAAATCGCGACGGTGTCCCCGCGAGCGAGCTTCGCACCTCCGAGCTTCACTAGTCCGTTGCACATGCTCCATCCCAGTTCCGAGCTCAGAACGCGCAGCTGTTCGCGAGTAATCGTCCTACCGGTGTCTGCATCGACGAATGCTGGCGAAGACGGTGGAATAGGGTCGTGCTGCGAATATAAGTAACTGGCAATGGATATCTCTGGAATCGGATCTGGTGTGAGGCTCGATTTGTAAATCCTCATCTTGAAATTTTCCGTCGAGATTGAAGATCGACGGGTGGGTGGTCCACAGCGATGAGCGAGTGTAGTGAGGCGACGTCGAAGAGCACGACACGGCTTATGACCATATTTATAGAGATAGCAGATGCCTGCTTAATGACCTTTCCTGATATCCGAAATTGCGGTTCAACGCTGGAAATAACGGGGTCGAACGGATGAAATACCATTCTATGCCGAGCCTGCTTGAGAAAGTTGGCTGCGTGTCGCCAGCAACGTGTGAGTAGATGTCTTCAAACGCGAGAGAACGCGGTCTTCCGTGGACTGCGTTGACTGTTCAGAGGCTTGATGCATGGAATGTAAAGAGCTCGCAATTCGAGAAGCATAGAGGAAGCAATCTTGAAATTTCGGGAGAGGGTCGTGGTCGTGGTCGACTCGAAGCTAGTTCGTCGTGCACAGCCATCGACACTTGCTTAACCTCTCGCATACGGAGGACTTTCATTTCAAATTGGATCGGACGCCAGGAAATCGTGATGTTGAAAGGTTGACCAGACGCTCTCATGGAACCCGAAAGTCCGGAATATTTCCGCGACGTGAAGTCGAAGGAAGTCTGTTATTACACAACCTCCACCTCTCCGTATTTTCGGATGTGCAGGAGACCATTACAACTATGATACATCAAAAAGTAATCCCAAGAAAAATAATATATAATTTATGCATCATAACTTCGCCTTGAACGCATAGCCCTCCTCTACAACTGGCTCCTTCTTCGCTCTCTCCCGCAACTCACGTCGTAAAATCTTTCCAGCGGCACTGCAAAGAGACTATACTCAATGACTGTACTTTAGCGTTGAAATGGTCGTACACACCTCTTCGGAATCGCATCGATGATTATTACACCTCCTCGCAAGAATTTGTGCTTGGCCACACGGGAACCAATCCATTCTTGCACGTGCTTCGAGAACGCGTCTTTCTCTGAATTCGTGGGTAGGCCCTTCGCGTGTACGACGTACGCACTGCAAATTAAAAAATTAGCCCACTCTCCCGTCGCAAATAGGACTAATGACGTACCGAGGAAGTTCTGTCGCTTCCGTAACGGATTCAACGCCAACCACACCTGCATCTGCAATCTCCGGATGCGTAAGCAAAACGCTCTCAAGCTCGGCAGGTGGGACTTAAGGCCATTCATTAGTTTATGTTGTGGAAATGAAACTGCACCGTAATGACATACCTTGGAAACCCTTGTATTTAATGAGTTCCTTTTGTCGGTCAACGATCATATAGTATCCCTCCTTATCAACGATGGCGACATCCCCGGTCTTAAACCAACCATCCTCAGTGATAGATGCCTTTGTCGCAGCCGGGTTATTGAGGTATCCCTGTCATCGAAATAAAAGTTAGATGAGATCTGCTTGTGAATGTATAAAATGTCGATGAACCGACCTTCATGACAGTCGGCCCACGTAGCCAGAGCTCGCCGGCCTCTCCTTCTTCAGCGTCCCTCTCCCCATCGTTCACGACAAGTCGTGCTTCAAGATTCGCAAGAAGTTTGCCGATATAACCGACTTTCCTCTCGGCATCATGAACGGGTACGAAATGAGCCGTTGGCGATGTTTCCGTAAGTCCGTAGCCTTAACCAGCATTAACACAGTTCATTGATATACGCAAAGTGCATACCTTGGACAATTGCCGTATCGTTTCCGAAAGACCTTAGTCGAGACTGGACAGCACTGACGAGTGGTCCACCTAATGGCGCAGCACCCGAAACCAATAACCGCAGAGATTTCAAGTTATATTTCTCAGCAGCTGGATGCATGTTGAGCTTCATTTGAAGAATGCGAATAGAGAAACAACGTACCTGGGTGTCGAGTCAAGACAACCAAGATTGGAGGTACGATGAGGCCGAATGTGATTTGATGTTTTTCAATATTTTGGCAAAACGCCTCGGGGTCAAATTTAGACATGACAATGACGGGCACGCCTTGTTGGATAGGATACTGAAGAAGATCCACGGCGCCTGGACGTGATTCGGATACTTAGATGCTATTGCACGACGTTTGAGAAATTTCCTTACCGTATATGTGGTAAAACGGAAGGACTGCAAGCGTTCGATCTTTACCATGTTCGGCGGAGAGTACCGGAGTGATGATTCTGAGTACTGCTGTCATGTTTTTGTGCGTAGACTGTAATGTGACTTATCAGAGCCGGGTCTGAAATTAGGATATTTTACACTCACCTCAACGCCCTTCGGCTTTCCCGTTGTACCTGAGGAGTAGCATAGAAGTACGGTCTCGTTCGAATGTTCGCCGTCGAATCTTTCCTCTTGAACCAGCTGGCCCTTCCCGAAGAGTTGCGTCATTTTCATTAAACCTTTGGGTGCCTTCTCCTCCAATCCAAAGTCCATGACGATTATGCGTTTCTTTGCTTCTTTAATTCCGACTTTGATGTGCTTGTACATGGCCATGACGGTGTCGAGCAATGCGGGGTGCACGAAGATGACCTTCGCGGTACTGTCATGGTACTGATGAGCGAGCTCCGGGGGCGTATACGAGCTGTTGGCGAGTGTTACACGTAGACCAGCAGCGATGGAACCGTGCAAAGCGATCGGGTATGCGATCGAATTGGGCGAAAAGATCATGACGGTGTCTCCCTTCTTCAACGGGACGCCTCCGAGCTTCACGAGATTGTTGCGCATACTCCATCCTAGCTGCATGGAGCCTTCTCGAAGCTGTTGACGCGTCACCGTGCGCCCGGTATCAGCGTCGATGAAAGCAGGAGTGTCACCAGGAAAAGGGTCAACGTCGGGGAAGAGATGGGTGAAGAGCGACACCTCTGGGACGTGCATGGGCTCGAAGTGAGATGTGTGGATCCTCATCGTTGATGTTGTCGACGAAATGATATGCAGCAGGGAGAGGGGGACGAGGAGGAGGTGCAAGAACGATCACCTCCGACCATGGACACTGGACAGCCTTTATATAGCGCTAGCGTGCCTCTCTCTCGATCGCCGGTTGACCCGGCTTCTTGTAGGCCGGCGTCCCTCCAGGCAAATCGGACTGCAAGACATCTCTGCGGAAGCCGCCAGTAATAACTTGAAGGTAAACTTCGGGAGTTCTGCAGGGCACATGTGCGCAAGAATACACTGAATTGAACGGATGACTGCTAGAGCATCATGTCAAGCCCGCAGGCCGACCTACAAAACTATCAACCGCAGTGAAAAGTGCGACAACGCTGGTCACTTGAACTCGGTCGAAAAACGAGGACCACCGAACTTATCCGGTTGGTCGCCATTTCCACACTCTAACCCCTCCTCTCCGCCTCCAATCCTCTTCAAAGCTGGATTTCCCAGCCCATACTTCTGCGTATCCCAGTCGTCGCAGGGCCGCCTCAACTGCCCTGCCCCCATTGATGTCGTTCAGTAATGCTCCGAAAAACACCAAATGGGAAGGCCAGCGGTGGTCCCATCTATCGTCGGACAAAATCTTCGAACCGGGTATAGATGATGGCTTCGGAGAAGGTGGGAAGGAGCGATCGACTTCCTCAGGGAAATGCTTCCTCATATACTGAATTGGCGATTTGTAGAACACGTCCGTTTGATCGTGATATTCGGATATGTTCTGACCCCTGCAATATATTCGTGAAAATCATACTGGTGGTACTTGTAGAGGGCAACTTACAGTAAAGGTGGCTCGCATCCAATACTCCAAAGATACCCATCACGAGCTAGGTGCGGCTTATGGAGGTAAGCCTGCCATGGCGTCGAGTGACAAGGCATGAGGAAGCCAATCGACTGGAGTTCCATGTCATCAAGCGAGCGAAAATAGTGCATAACGGCGATCTGGGAGCTGGAATGAAAATACATCACGTAGATGCCAGGTATGATTCCGGACAATAGGAAGCACACGACGGAGCGTTTGAGAGGCAGTAAAGATGCGGCCGCTTCTTTCTTGTTCGATGTCGTTCTCAGATATGAATCGACCATGTATTTGGCGGAGAATATGTGGATGAGAGGTAGAATCGGGTGCAGAAAACGCCATTCCTTGTGACCAGCGAGCGAATAAATAGCGATTGTCCACCATATGAGTGCGATCATAGTGTTCATTTCGCGACTTGCGGTGATCTTCTTTGAAAGTAGATTATATACGCCTGGGATGAAGAACGGAAAGCTGGTACCGCAGAGAAGCGGCAGTCCTTGTGTGAGATAGTAATGCCATGGACTGCTACCGTAGAACAACGAAACACCGGATAAATTCGTCGTCAGAAACGTAAGAGATGTCAGCGTAAGACTTCCAAAGTATAAGCTGTCGATAGCGACCTGGAAGGTAAGCGCAATTATCCTGAAAATATTGGATTAGTCAATTTGTCAAAGGATATGTAGTGACGTCAGACCCAACGGTAAGAATTCTGATAGTCAAAAAAGCCATGTTCTCCTTTTGCGATCTGTTTTGGACTAGGAAGGCTCCGAGAAGGAAGAACCATATTAAAGCATTCGTCGGTCGAATCATGCAGCTAATTGCAGCGAGCGACAAAGAAATTGTTGTCTGTCTATAAGAGTATCAATGATCGATAATTAACCGATCAAAATATTTAAACTTACTTATGGTTGAAAGTGGACCCCCAAGGCCAGAAGCAAAGAGCGATTGTCGTGAGTGCTGTCTCCACTGAGTTTGAGAACGTTCGGCCAAGAGCCAATGCGTTGAAAACGGACGTGCAAGACAAGAAAAACTGGACATGGAAGGTCAGCGGAGGCCAGAATTTTGATTTTTCGACTCACAGCAACATTCGCATACTGCTTTCCAAGTATCTGGCGAGCAAGTAGGAAGGTAGCTATGTCCGTCGCCGCAGCGAAAACACCTTGCAGAGCTTTAGGCAAATAAATCTACAGAGTTGTGAGTTGTGACCCGCGTAAATTCAGAATATTACGAACGAGAGCATCGCTGTTGTCCAGTCCCGTCCTCTTCAAGATCCAGAACGCCGGGGTGTAGAGGGAAGGGTATATGATGCTCCGTATTGGAGGCGTCGCGACCCATTCCCAAGTCAAGTGGCCATAACCAAAGACAGCATGATGGGCGACCTCGAGCGATTGGAAGAACTCGTCAGGCTGGAAGAAAGTACGCGTTGTTGTCGCGGTCAAGACGCGCCAGCACACCGCGATGACTGCGACGGTGGTGGTTGAAAGGGTCATGCATCCAAACTGGTCACGACGACGCGAACAGCGATGACAGGTCGGCGAGAATCTTATCTTATCACCAACACATGATGTTGAGCCCTGTCAAGCACATCGCCGTCGCTTGTTTATCTCTGACCACCACCTCGACGGCATCTTACAACGATGGCGACATTGGAGATCGCGCCAAAGACGACGGTCTTCTATGGGCCAATTATTTCAAGCGACACAATCTCATTCTACACCGCGTCTCCTCGTGCGCTTGTCGCCGTCAACTCGCGGGGATTTATCGACTGGATTGAACACGATGTCCAGGCCTCACAAGTGCAGAGGGTCCTAAAGCACAAGATCAACGAGTTGGGTCTGGGGATGGTGCAGGTCATTCTTCTCGAACTCGAAGAGGGTGAATTCCTCATGCCTGGTTTCGTGGACACCCACACTGTGAGTTCATCAAACATTGTAGTGGAATCCTTGTATATCATATCAGCGGTAATCCCACAGCATGCGCCTCAAGTTCCGAACATCGGAACGTAGGGGGATATCTCCTCAATTTTTTGTTCCAACTAAAAGATGATTTTTAATGCGTAGGGGACAAGAATACGAACTGCTAGATTGGCTGGACAAAGTAACTTTCCCCATGGAATCCCGCTTTGCGGACGAAGAGCTGGCTCAGAAGTTATATCCTTCGATTGTGAACAGATTCATCAATGCTGGGGTATGTGGCTCATCATTCTCGCAGCCAAGATATCTGACAGAGATCGCAGACGACCACATGCTGTTACTACGGATCGCTTCATCTTGAGTCTACGAAGGTGCTTGCGGATGTCGTAAATCAATCAGGTATCTATTTTCGCTCTCGTACTTCGTACTTCTTTGAATGTCTAAATACTTCAATCAGGTCAAAGAGCTTTCATTGGGGTGAGTGAGGCCCCCACCATCATGATGTTTTGGTCAGGTTCCTGAAATAAAAACAGAAATGTTGCATGGATCGTAACTCGCCTGACAACTATAGAGAACCATCAGCGGCATACTCTATCAAAGCAACTATTCAACTTGTAGCCTATATCCGTGCTCTCAAGAATACTCTCGTGCAGCCAATCTTGACGCCTCGATTCGCTATCAGCTGCACCGATGAGCTTTTGACCAGTCTTGGAAATCTCGCGGCCGCGGACCCGACGCTCCCTATTCAAACGCACATATCGGAGAATCAGAGTGAAATCGAATTCGTAAAGGAGTTATTCCCGGATTGCACGTCGTATGCAGATGTTTACCACAAGCATGGTTTACTTGGTCCCCGTACTATCCTTGCCCATGGGGTTCACCTCACGGAGGAAGAACTCATACTGATCAAGACCACTGGAGCTGGGATAAGTCATTGTCCAACTAGCAATTTCAATCTTCGGAGCGGTATGGCACGGGTTGCGGACATGCTTGATCACGGCATTAAAGTTCGTAATTGACAATAATCAAGGCTAGATTTGTCTGAGCTTGACATTCTAGGTTGGACTTGGAACGGACGTCTCGGGGGGATATTCGACCTCGATGCTGACCGCCATACAGCATGCAAGCATGTGCGCAAAGATGGTCGCACTCTTGCCTCCACCGTCAACTATCATGCCGGTGCCGGGCGCGCAGTTCAGCGGAAAGCAGTTGAACATTGCCAACCTACTATATCTCGCGACAAGGGGAGGTGCACGGCTCTGTAACTTGGAGCATTGCATAGGAAGTCTCGAGCCAGGGAAAAGCTTTGACGCTCTACTCGTCACAATGAAGCCGGAGGGCGGTCATTTGGATGAACTGCACACATATCCTACGTTGCCACCAAATACCCAAATTGATAGGGAGAGATTGGAACACAACTTGGAACGATTCCTTTTCTGTGGGGATGATAGGAATATCTCGAAAGTGTTTGTGCAAGGACGGTGTATCGGAGGCACTGCTTTTAAAGCACGATCATTCTCTGCAGATTCTTAGGCGGTTGACGAGATTCTTATCTTAGGGTTCAGTAGAATACAGTATATTTACTCTGTAATGATACAACTAACAGTGTACAGTCGCTTATTGACTTATACAGGGACTACCGTCAGAGGACTTGCAAGGCTTTTTGAAGTCCCCAAATTCCCATTTGTAACAGTCCTGCAGAGGTAGTTTTAGACACAACGACTTCAGCGAGAGTTCCAAGGATGCTCAAGCACTCACAATGCAATCTTCGTCTTCTGGTCGTGACATTGGAACCTGTCTACCACCCTCCCATTCCCGTTCTACTCCTAAGACATTGATTATCACTTCTCTGATAGTATGCTTCCGCACGTCTACGTTCCATCCCAATTCTGTCACGGTGTCATATATGATCGTATTTCCAAGGTGGCATTTGGTTTCGAGAGCGAAACCTGCGCCAACGCAAGGACTGCCAAACCCAGTGCAAGCTCCCTGAGGTACTGGGTCGGCAGTATGGAAGACATGTGTAATCGGCGAAGATGGGGGAATTGGAAGGTGAAGGCGACGCGCAGCCATGAGCTCGCCCGGTGATTCAAATGCCACGGCAGGGACTCCGAAAGTCGATCCCAACAACGCGGCCAAAGCTCCACCAAGAGAGTGACCAATGAGCCATACGTTCGAATTCGGGTACAACTCGGTCAAATTATTATAAAGATTCTTAAATTCGTTGTTTGAGAGAGTCCAGTGTCAATTTGACGATCAATCACTTACGACACCAACGGAATAGAACAAGCTTTCCTCGATGAGTGCGGTAGAGAGACACTTGTCATCGCATCTCCAGTGGTTGGAATAGCAATCGCACACGGTGGCGAACACCCAGGTGATGTCGACTCGCGCACAGCAACAAGAGAAAAGCAGGTTGTCGTTGAATTTATCTTTCTTCGAGGTTGGGCCTTGCAGAGTGGTGCCTTTAATGGACAAAATGACGGTGCTATTGTCCGAAGAGACGAATACATGCCCTCTGAAGCCGTCTGCTTTATTTTCCCAACCAAACGGAAAGCTCTAAATAATTGATATTAGCGTCCGTCACGCGAAGAACCGAGCTGCGAACCTACTGTATTCCACATGTCTCCCAAATCATACCAATTACTGTGTCCAGGCAATGCATATGCATTCGCAGTCATCTTTGCAAGCTCAAGGAGTGTAAGCCTGTCTTCTACGTCGGGACCCTGGACCTCTATTCTATTCCAGTCAATGGTTGTGTCTCCAGAGATCGGGGCATGGGCGAGGTTCGCTGCATTGGTGGGCCGATATACAATCATCGGACGCGTCTTCAAGACAGCCACCTCTGCCTTTCCACTCGCCGCATCTTGAGCATTGATTCGAACCTCGTCCTGAGAAAGAAAGGTCGCAAGATCCTTGTGCAAGGTAAAGGATAGGGTGCCCGGTTGGAGGCTCTTGCGCGTTGCTGGCAATAGACCCCACAGAGCTGCTGCGATAGAAGTGAAGAATAATATGAAAGAAACAGTTACAGCCATATATACGGCGGACCTCTTAACGAGGCATGTATGCTCAACTGAGGTCAGTGAGTCTTCGACGTCGAGGAACGTGGACAAGGAGGGTGAGGCGGTCCGTGCACAGCGAGCGGACGTCCTTCCCGATCGGTCTTCATCTGACGTGCTGCGAGGCCTGCCTTCGACGACGACCTCAGCCCCTATCCTATTTTCTCTTCGATGCACCAAACCGCGTTCTAACCTCTGCATTAACTCAAATTTCAGCATCTATTACGACCTCAATGAATTACGACTATTAACGACATGTATGCTCACCAATACCGCCTGGACACCCCTCCTCCATCCTCTCAGTTTCGCCGACCATGGTCCCCCGTCGAACAAATCCCTCGCTCAGAAATCAGGCAACAAATGCGTGTGAGAGAGGCGTCCGAAGTCTCCTTCGAAGCTCTTGACCTGGCGGATTATGCTACCACCTTGCAGCGTACAAACCACTCCATGATGCGCGAACCTGGTCCGTATCCCATGTATATCGATGTCGATGGATTTCCGGAATATCCTGGCACGCCCCCGCGCTCCTTCTCGTTGGCTAGCAGAGGAACGTTTGCGAGCGTACCTTCGTTGTCTTCTGGGCCCACTTCCGTTGCATCCCATACCATTTCCTCCGCCGCCCGGACGCCATCTCGAAGACCGTTCTCTTTACCTCCAACAGTGCCCCGAACTCCAACGGACCTAAGTTATACTTATTCTCCAAGGATGCCCCGTATATTTGACCCTAATCATGTCCCAACGTACAACAACTCCCCGTTATTAGCTCCTGACTATCCTCCAGATGTGTACGATCTCGAAAAGCAGACTGCAGCTACGCAGCTTTGGGATCCAAGCGCTCGTCCTTTCGAGATGGAATACCCAAACTTTCCTTCTCGGCCATACTCGACCTCGAATGACTCGCATAGGGTCTTAGTACCTTGGGCAGGCGATGAGGAGTCAAGAACCCACATTTCGTCCGAGTTGAAGGAAGAGAGGATGCGGATGCTCGAGAAGGAGTTCAGTGCACCAACTGCGAAGGGCAATGCACATTACGGCGAGGGTCATAAACTAGTCGGGAGCATTGATGCCAAAGGCCATATCATAACGCCGGGTCCCAAGAAGCGTGCAATTGTTCGATGGGCCCAGTTTATTCTGGCTTTAGGAGCTATGATAGCTTCAGTATACTCTGCACTGGTAAATTCTTACTCTCTTGCCCAAAAGCGATGATATCTAAACCATTGTCGAAGATTTTGAAGCCTCCGGGCAACCCGCCGCCTCGAGGTCGTATCCCTGCTTACCTGCTGTATATCCTTTCGACATTGACAGTCGTCTATATTCTGTACATGTTCCTTTTTCGTGCGTACTGCTGTACTGGAACGCGGAAGGATGGACCATCCTTCGAGGGCCCCGGTGGTGTTATGGTTCTCCCCGTCCAAGGTCTACCCGGTTCTAAGCCAAAGAAAGGGAAGAAGGATAAGAAAGGGAAGAAAGGGAAAGGCGATAATGAGGGCGTTCAGGTGAACCTCATCGTCGATCCATCTGTATTTGGAGGGAGAAGAAGAAATCAGGACGAAGAAAGTGAGGAGGAAACCGAAGCTTCAGGTGGACGGAGACGAGGCCTGTTTGAAGGTCTAGCCATGGAGGAGAAATGGAAAATGGCTCGGAAACGCGCCAAGACCCGTTTTTTCTTCGACATGCTTTTATTCTTCCTGTGGGGTGCCGAGTTCACCGCCATTTTACTAGGCAAACGATGCCCTGTGGGCCAGTTTGATGGATGGTGAGTTGCGTTGTCTCACCGATTTCACTATCTTGCTTACATTTATTGATGTAGGTGTGATGGCTACAATGTCGCGACAGCCTTCGCTTGTCTCCTGACGTTTGCGTATGGATTCAGTATATTTTTCGGGATTAAGGACCTCCATTCGAGTAGAGTTTCCCCTCGCTCGCGGACATGATATATGGGTTTGACTATTTTCTCTTTGGACTCTTTGCACACTTCTTTAATGTTATTTACGACACTTACGACCGCCACGAATCATACTCACTCTGCAAAGTATCTATGACCTGGAAATCGAAATTTCTCGCTAGAGGATGCTGACTAAGCGACGCGCCAATAAAATCGGGGCGTCGAATGGGGCTGGCAGCATCTCTCTCACTTCAACCACCATCCCGGCTGTATGCTGGTCGTTTCTTGGACTTCTCGTCGCGCAATCGTCTGAAGACGCGTCGATATCGTTTGGAATGTCTTTCACGCAAGAGCTGGACGTCGTGCCACCCTCATTTACCAGTGCTACTCATTCTTGCTCCAACATCGTTTCTTTGCCACTCGAACTTTGGCTCGAAGTTTTCTCTTTCGCATGTTACGTTCCCGGTATACTCGATATCGCAAACCCTCGAGCAATTGAAGCTTATTCCAGCGACTCCAATGGTATCGTCCTCGACAACTTGATTTCGGTGGCGATGAAGACGAAGAGGGCGATTGGCAGCGTCTGTAGGTCTTGGTGGTGGTGCATTCAACCGTTCATGTTCGAGCACATCCGCATCAAGAGCGGTGCGCATGCGCTGGTTGTTGCTCGGCGACTCGAAGAAGTCAATGAGCGCGGAACGGAGTCATGCCACCCTGGTCGATGGGTCAAACGAGTGGAGATCCATTCCTCCGACCAATACTGGGACGAAGAAAGGAGTGACGCAATGGTGCGCATTCTCGACAATGCTCCGAATGTTTCCGTGTTTTCGGATTTGTTTTGTTGCTCTCCCTCCTCCATTCTCGACCACGAACCCCTCCTCCGCAAGCTCGCCGAGCGCTGTGCCCATGGGTCGTTGCGCCGACTCGAATGGTACTCCGGATCGCCTAGTTCTCTCAACAGACTTCTCCACAATATGGAAGCTCTGGAAGTTCTCCTCATAGGCCGGGGATTTATCTCAAGCGACTTCGACTCTCAAATCAATCTTCCTCATCTAACAACGATTGTCGCTGGAGAATATGCGAATTCTTGCCGGTTCCAAGACGTCCAATGCCCCTCCTTGAAATCCCTAGTCGTCCACCGATCCGTCATGCCACACTCAAAATTCGATATAAGAAGTCACTTCGAAATCGACGGGAAGGTTGAACATATGCGCCTTAACTTTGAAGATTGGAGGACGAACTACGTCCCTCTCGAAAATTTCAATGCTTTGACGTCATTATCCTTTGATTTCGGAAGACGCTTCACAGCAAGCAATATCAAGGAGTTGACCCACCAACTTATCGAGCGCCTTGAATTTGCGAACTTCGCGCCGCACGAACGTTATTCTCGTGCCACATGGAACTGTTTGCGAGAATTCATGTTCGGACTTCTGGACAAAAGGGCTCTTCCGTCACTCTCATCCATCGGGTTCCTCGTTCCCGAAAGATTTCTCTCGCATGGTCAGTCACTTGGATCGTGTCGCGATTTGGACGAATTCTGGGAGCCTTGGATGAAGGCGTGCAAATCAAGGAACATTCAAGTCGACATGTCGTTAGGCATTGAAGCACAGGTTGGAGGCATCTGGAGGACCTTTGATATCGATCATGTTCTGCGCTCTTGACCCTCTTACTTACTTCTAAGTCCGTCGTTTGACAACATTATCACTCCTTCATCATTCCTGTATCGCGACTACCTATGATTGGACTTGCTCTCTTGTACCCTAATCCCGACTGTATTCTACTTACTCGCCGTAACTGTGTAGCGTAAGCGAATTCTAATTACATGTATCAAGCATGCGAACGCATATGGTGTCATCTTCCTCCCCAAAACTTGTGCGCCGTCTGCGCATTGTGAACCATGATCATCCTGCTGCTCTCGTCTCTTCTCCGACGTCCATATGCCACTTGAGATGGTCTCGGACAGCGTTCTTTGTTTGAAACTCAAAACCTTCCACGATATTCATGATTGGTCGTCGGCTATTCGAGTCGCAACAGAACGGACGACGCGGAGGATTGTGATCGTCATCTTCCACGAAGTGTTCAACTCAAACCCTGGATTCTCGCATACAGGATGCTGGAGCGCCGTTCAGAGTCTGTTGTCTACTGTCTATGTCGAGGCAACGGGCGTCTCGCAGCAGGCCAACCGCATCCTAATGGATGTAGATGTCCTACTTTGCGGATTCGACAAGCCGCCCAACATCTCGCCGGTCGACGAAATCAATCATATCTTCACTGGTGGTGGTACGTTTCAATGATTTTGTATACAAGACAATCACATTACTTTCAAATTTCAGATGTGCCGGATATCCCTCTCCAGGATTGGGTGAAACGCTTGCCAAAGACTGAACTCTCGAGGAACAGCAATGCTACAGATTGCACTCATCCGAACCGCCCAGACAATAACATCAAAGAAAGGCCTCCTTCATATCCTACAGTGGCTCTTGGGGGGACGTTCGATCATTTGCATTCTGGACACAAGATACTGTTGAGCATGGCGGCGTGGATTGCCCATGAGAAGATCATCGTCGGTATGACGGGTGAGTGAATAGCTTGGAACGTTATTTTGCTTCGCAATGGTCTAAATGTTTCACAGACGACAAGCTCCTGCGGAATAAGGCCAACAAGGAAGTACTCGAAAATCTTTCAACTCGAATAAGTCGAGTGCGCCGATTTTTGGAGATGTTCAAACCAGGGCTGCAATACCACCTTGTTCCACTTGACGACGTCGCTGGGCCAACAGGCGTAGATCCGAATATCCAGGCGCTCGTTGTGAGTAAAGAGACGATAAGTGGTGCAGAAGCTAGTCAGTTTTTGAGCGACTCGATCCCCTTTATGAGGTTTGACGATTCCGCTTGTTTAGTCGCGAGAATCCGGAATGAAAAGGGCTTTCCTCCACTCGAGTGTTTCGTTATAGACGTTATCTCTGCAACGTCCGCCGATCTCGTCGCCGAAGACATGGAATGGTTACGAAAGACGAAGATGAGCAGTACTTTCATCCGAGAGTGGATCGTCAAAAACAAGGGCTCGGACAAATTGTAACGTAACTTATAAAGGTATTTATTCTACTTGTGTCCATCTTGTTCTCTTTGATGGGTAACCGTCGTATCGCAGGAGAGGGAAACTCACGATGTATAATTGCCAACTAATAGGATGCCAAATTGCTAATAAAATTCCTGAGCTCATCTCAAACCCTTTGAATAGTGGTAAGAGGCTGTTTTTCATACTTTGGACACGAATTGCCACTCACGACCCATCCCTCGTGCAGTAATTCTTCGTTGTCAGCAGATTGCGCGACGTTCAGATCAACACAACCATATTCTGGGTCTCATCGCAGTGTTTCAAGGGAACTTACTTGGTCGTATAAGCTCACGGAACGCCGCAGATCATTCGCTCGGTGGTATAGATGACGACATGTGTACCGGTCGTTCTTAACAGCGGGTGTCATTTTAGCGCCAATGCAGTTTGGTAAGTTATCATGATCTTTGGTGAGGGGTACCTGAACACTGAATTCATTTCCTCATTGAGGGTCAGCTTTTTACTATATCACACTTCTCGAGGGGTGCATACCTTGATGAGAGTCCCTCGAGGACGAAGAAGCATGCCTGTTAGAGGAAAGAAAGTTGGTGGTACACTTTAATTTGAACGTCAGCTGCATGATAGAGGTTCTCGTCGCAGTGTTCGTGGGGGAGACTGTGCGGGTTCATCTCGCTGCCAGTCGGGAGGCATCGATTCGAGACGCGTCGATTTGACGAAATTAATAGGCTTCATGAGAAGAAGGGAAATATACTTTAGGCATCGCGCAGCGTTTGGAGAAGGGAAGGCGCGTCGGAATGCTTCGCGCGCTTGCGAGCGGGTGCCCGTCGACGCGTCCTACTGGATCCGCCCTCGAGTGACTGCGATACCCCCCGCCCCCTTCCGTTTCTTCGCGCGAACACGGAGCCTAAGCAAGCACGAAGATCTTACGGTGCGCACCGCGTTTTTGCCCTCTCTCTCACTCTCGCCGTAAATAACGCTCTACCACAAGGTTGATCTGTTGATATCCCAGATGGATGGATCGATGCGAAGACGAATGCTGCGGACAAGAAAGCGCACCGTGGTGATTAATGCATTGCAATGCTGGTATCTACCGTCACAACCGTCGATCGGTGTCGAGGCCCGCGCTCAGGCCCGTGACGAGGAGATTGTGGGGAAAGGAACGACAATGTCAAGTCCGCGTTGGCCGACGCTTGGGCCTCGGTGAAGTACGGTCGAGCAGAATGCGCGGGTCACAGGCCAATGCACTGACGCGACTACAACGACACGAGCCGCGTGCTATCATTGTCTCCGATCTGAGATAAACTTCAGTAGGACGCGTGTTCTGACTTTTAGGCAGTTATTGAGGCGGCGAGGACGAGTTGGGGCCCGAGCAGGAGAAATGTGTGAGTGGTCCTGTGCTCCTCTATATTGGACGCAGGAGCTCTAGCGCGAGTGATGCAGATACGAAGCCGTAACGTGCCCTCCCCCCTTTCGTCAGTCACTGAACTGATTTTAAAATACCATTGCAGCATCGTCTCTTCTATACTGCAGGTTCGTAGGTTCTCATTTCCTGCGGCGTTATATGATGGCCTGAGCTCGGACGGAACCGTCCCCTCTATGTGATTCAAGATGATCGTCTTCTCTTCCTCGTCATCTAAGCTCGAAACGTGGTCTCAGTGAAGCCGTAGGGGGCGGAGCTTTCTGGCAGCTTCGTAGGCCTAGCGCAACGATGGTGCCGAAGCGCGTCGGTCTTCGCTGCAGCGAGCGGTCCGATGTGTGGGGAGCGTTTTATGATGGTATGAGAGGATATCTCAGTAATTTCGCAGACATTGCAACAATCATATGAAGAATTGGGCCCGTTGGGCGGCGATACAGGACATTACATGGATTCAATAATGGAAGCAACGAAAGGACAGACGATCATGAAAACGTCGTATTTCTGGCGTCGTCAAACCACGGATCGCATGGGATGTTGTCGGACTAAATTCCATATATTGCAACTGCATCCATCTACCGTGGTATCTTCACTTCGCCCAGGTCAGTTCCTTGTTGCTTATATTCTGCACCCTTGCAACCGAGAAGAACGCTGACATCGGAAATAAATTTAAGCAACGTCAGATTATAGCTCTGGTCCCGGTTCAGAAGGTCGACTCTAACACTCTTGCATTGAACGGGGCCGAGAACGCGTTGGCAGAGGCTGGCAGTGACGATGCGGGGGTGACAGCGAGCACAGTTCAGATGCAGCTCTCGAGACCTTTTATCACTTCTGGGTCGGACCGCGACGTTTACAATGAAACACGGGAGAACTCTTCTTGGCTGCGCGCTCGCCCGAATCGGAACTTCCAGTCGTCAAATCGACCTGAATTATCCACGGCTTTCAAATATTGCATAGGCGCGGACGGGTGATAGACGTTGTACGGGGATTGGGGGTGGAGTAATGAATAGGTGCATTTTTTCGCGATGTCTACGGACCTATACTTATCTGTTCCAAGGTACGGGGGGCGAAAGCGTTGCTTGGGAGGAAGAGTTCTGAAGCCCACGAGTGTCGCATCGGACCTGTCGAGCACAGGAGCAGAAAACCCACCGGACGCACTAGAGGCAGGAAAGGCCGAGCTATTGCAGCGTGTGCTTGAGAGAAGAAGACGAGGAAGGCGGCAATACATACCTGTGAGGTTGCAGAGATGATTTTACGGGCGAAGTTTACGTTGCTGTACGTGAGCTCGTGTCTTTGAAGACGTACATGGATTGGTATTAGAGTGCAGCATGGATCGCAAAGTGCCGTAACATGCGGATAGAGATTATTGGAGTCGGTTGGTCCCAAATGCACGCCTTGTCTCGTTCTTCGGTTCAGCGTACAGAGAGATCAGAGCGGGCCTCTGCCATTTAATACCAGCGAGCCAATGCATGCGTGCGATGTCCAGCCAAGGGCGATGATGAGAGAGCGTCTGCGGCGATTGCAGCGATTATCTGCGCGGGCACATCGAAGGGGGGCTTGCTCGCAGATGGAGACGGCTATCACGCCTCGCTGCCAACCGCGAGCGCTGAGAATGCAGGGCGACCAGATGGAGAACACTATGACGCGACGACCGTTTTCTCCTTCACACAAAAAATCACAAAAAATGCAGGACAGCTGCGATGGCGCATTTCGCGACGTCGCATCGTCCGCCGGTGCATTAAAACGCGCAGATTTCCGACCATTTCGTATCCTCTGATGAGCGAACGCGACGCGCCTGCATGGGGACGCGTCGGTGGGCGTAATGAGTCCTTCCATATCAGGCAGCAGGCACGGTCTCGCGACGTAAGGAGAGAACGATCTTGACACGAAATTACGTTCCTTTTGCGCTAGAATTCCCGGGCATTTCAGCGGGTAAATGCGCTGAATATCCGTGTATTTTCTGTGAATTTTCTGTGCTGAATTGTGTGGCGGATGTCGGGGAGAGCCAGAATCGGCGATCTCCCTCGTCGTTGTCACTTTCACACACTGTCCACTCCCTTATAACATTTCCTGGCTGCCGTCTCCTTCTCCCTCGTCCTCACCGGCCTCCTCGCTGTCTCTCCCCTTCCTCCTCGTCGTCGTGTTCGTCGTCGACGTCGTTCGCTCGACATCCACGGTTGCTCCCCCTTAGGTTCTCTGTCAACGTCACGTCTCGCTCTTCCCCAACCATGCCCTCTCTTCGCCGCACCGTCTCGACCCCGCTCGTCCGCACCAGTCCGTACCCGTCGAGTCTCTCGGCGTCGGCGGCACAGGTCAATGCCATCAACGGTGGTGCGGGGTCGACTGCGACAAGACCGCGTCGCTGCACATCGGGGTCTGACACCATTCGTCGTCGCGTGCTCGCCGACATCGAGTGGTGGAGAGTGCTCGATGGCCAGCAGCCAGAGGAACCAGAGCTCGACGAGGAACAGGAACAGCTCGTGGAATCGATCGTCAACGACATCGTGCAGCAGGAAGACGCCATCAATGCCGAGGCGCTCGCCTCTGGGCAGCTTCTGCTTGCGTCGGGGCCTGTCAGCGAGGTCAACGCGGATGGAGATTTCGAGGTCGGTATTTCGCACCGACTTTCCACGCGCTCTTCTCATTCTGATGCAAAATTTTTGCGCTTCCCTTCGTTTCGTGTGCAGGCATCGTCGTTGGCGACGCCCTTCGCGGCGCTGAGGATCTCTGCGACGTCCACGCCTCCTCTGTCGCCGTCGCGTCCGCGTCGAGAAGCCTCAGACGCGTCCGACATGTCCTTCGAGTCCGTGGACTCCTTCGACTTCGAGCCTACGCCCATCTCGTCCCCCGTCGATGTCTTCATGGACACTGTGTCCCCCTTCGCTGCTTTCGATGGCTTGAACGCGCCATTGCAGAGCAAGGAGGATGAGAAGCGTGGTTTAGGCCTTGGACGTCCTCCCCTGCATGACGGTTGCCTCCAGATGGGCCGCTCTCTTTCTTTCGGTGGCTTCCCGTCGACTTCCTTCTTCGAAGACGAGGATCGCTTCAGCGACGTGGTTTTCTTATGATCTGAAAACAGCACTCCAAAGGCAATCCTCCAGGAACGTCTCACGAAGCACCCTCACTCTGTCCTTCATTTCTGTTTCGATACATACACAATCGCCGTCACACGACAAGTTTCGACAATTCACCGCATCCTCACACTCGCAATCAAGCAAGCCGTACCGCATCACGCACGCAGCAATCTACACTCGCAACTGTGCTATCTGCCATCTGGCATAACAATTTCACTTCATCAACCATGCACAATCTTCAATCTCATTTCATTTCACTCAATTCTTGCTTTCCCATTTCCTTCTGCATTATTGGATTTCTGCTTTTGACGCCCAATTTTACGACCATACAGGTTTCGTTTCTCTTGCACTTCTCCCGTTCCTCCTCCGCTCTCACCAACACCTACCTTGGCGCGCCCATCCATCCTTCGCCTTCCCCCCCTTTTCCTCTTCCATTCGCACGTCCAGCACGTCCGTTCCCAAAAACTTTAGCGATGGGTGTCGCCCTCCCCCTTCCTCGATCTCTCTTACGATCTTCCCGGTTCTCATTTTGGTTTCTTTCTATTCTGGCTTTCGAGCCCATGATCCTGGTGACAATGTTTCACGTTGCCCTCTGCCCTTTGCATCATATATTTTTCTCTTGCAGAGAGGGCTCCAAATTTGTCTACGCGTCTGACGCTTTGTTTACGCTCCCCCATCGCCTTTTTTAACGTTTAATGTTATTCTTCACGCTCATGTCGTTATTAGTCTCCTTCACCCTATTTGCCCCCTCCGCTTACCCTTCCACCCCTACCTTCACCTTCACCCTCTCCCGTATCATATCTCTTGCCCGCGTTCCTACCTTTTCTTACCTTTCAAAATTGGTCTTTGTTTGAAATCAAATGAATGTAATGATAGACATGCACTGTTCGCTTGAGTTCTCCTTTTCTGTCTCGTTTCTTTCCAATTGTGTTTCATTACCCGTTGTAACAATTGCCTCTCGATGGAATTATCCTCCTTCATCGACCTCACCCTGTAACGACCTTGTAACGACTTGATCATGACATCTTATTTATTCAAAATTGTTGGCTTGCTATCGATGTGCTTTCTGCCTCTGGCTTTCCTGTATTCTTCTCTTCCTTTCCTCTTCCCCGCCTCTCGCGCGCTAGCGCTTCCTCCCAAAGAACCAGAGAAAAACGTGCTTCTGAAACTACTCCAGAAGTTACGCTTTCTCCTCCCTTCACGACGAGGTTAACATGCGGTCCGGATGTAGGAAATGTTACAATCCTGTACTTCGTTTCGTAGACACGTTGTTTCTCATCGGTCGTTCTTCCTTCACCGCATGTCGATCTCTGCGTCTTCTCGAAATCTCCTTTCCCCCGCCTTCCTCGAAAAAGTCTTCCCTATTGCTGTTGTTGTAAAGCTTTCCCGAACGGATTCGCTTGGTCGAATATATACGTTTCGTTTGTTGCTTGACGTTGACGTTTACGTCTCCCTGCTTGAATGTGTGCCAGAGTCGCGGTAAGAATGTGTTGATAGAGGCACCGAGGGATGTGCCATGTGCAAAATCGCGATGCATAAAGTAAAGCCAGCCAAGATCGTCCTAACCTCCGAGGGCGCCGTAAACCGTCAATCCGCATGCACAGGTCCCAAATACGAGGTACAGGCGAGGTGCGGATCACCTTGTTCACTCGAAGGGCAGCGAGAAAAGAAGAGGGTATTTGAATCGAAGAGACAACGTCGAACGCATATGTGAATAGGAATAAGGTAAAAGGGCATAATAGGATCGCAGTGTTGAGAGATGCCATCTTCATCGATGGAAGCCAAAGACGACTCTGGGGCCTCCGACTCGGCTGTAAGGTGATTCCTGCAGAGGACCGTAGCGGAGGTCAGACGGCGGGAAGCGATTGCGATTTTGCTGTTGCTGTTGGTACTGCGCAGGCGGCGGCGGCGGAGGAGGTCTCGAATTCTGATGTTGTTGCGCGGATGGCTGCCCGTTTGCTCCTGAAGCACGCGCTTTCCATGCCGTCCGGATCGTGTTCGTGCGGGCCAAAAGCTAAACGGTAGATTAGAAGTCAGGGATGAGTTGGAGATATATGAGATGTAGAAAGGTGGAAGGTACGCACGTCTTCCTTCTCCACGCCGTCGATGATGGAATCTATAATGTTGTTCACTACAGAGCTATGGTTGCCATTGGGCTTGTCGTCTCGAAAGCGCATCATTCGCCATCGGTCTGCTCCAGTCTCCCAGTAGACTTCGACGATCCTATCGTCAACCTGCTCGCCAGACCTCTTCAAACTGATAAAGTCAGTAAACATTGGTAGTTGGGAGCAGTAGTGGAAGACATACCTTTCCCATTCTTCATCATCCACATACATCTCATCGAAAGGCTCGTATTTGTCTCTGCCGCCACAAAAGACGTGAAGCCCGAACAGAGGTTTCGCAAGCAAGTCCGGTTGACCGGGTCGTCTAGGATCCTCCGGGAAACGCAACACGAGTTTGAAGTCGATCGAGTTTTCGGATGGCGGCTTCCATTTCTTACTGGTGAGTTGACGTTGACACATTAGTATCTCTTTTCGCTTCTTTCGCTTTTTGAAAAAGCAGATAGCTTGCTCGATGCAGGACGCACATTTTCGGATCTGTCCCAACGGTATACGGCGAAGTCATACATGTATAGATCAACCCGTCGTTTCCGTGCTGAAGTTTCGGGATATCTTCGTTGAACACCTTATCGACGCCGTATGAGAGCGTCATGGTCTTGACCTTTATGCTGTCCATCATCGAGTTTTTAGAAGGGTGGTTGAAGATGAAGTATCCGCAGCAACGTACTCGAAAGGCTGCGCATCGGCCATGCGAGGGTGGTCAAGCATCATCTTCTTGTATGGCTTATAGAACCATTCTTGAAGTCTCTGAAGTGAGAGACAGTATGAACTCAAAGACATTGAATGAAAGTGCATTGGGCTCACGCCGTAACGTCTATCCAGCATCCTCGACATGACGTTTTGCCCGTCGATAACCAGACAATCGAATGCGAGCATCCGCAGCGTCGACTAATACGCAGGGTTCATGAATAAGTCAATGAACGGTAACACGAGTGGCTACATACGCACCTGTCCAGTTCTTGGATCTGTATCTATGACGAGTTCACCATCCAAAATCGTGCTCCCAAGTGGCTTATGAGGGTTCTCGTGGTGAGGAAAGAAGAACCCGTTGAGGAGTCGGTATTCGTTATGGCGATTAATCTAGAGTAAAGCATCTTCAAAAGCATCCTCGATATCGAAATAAGATGCTGCGACGTACGAGATACACTTCCTGCGCATTGTTCTCCGGGATGGTGTGCACAAAGAACAGCACTCGAACGCCATCTGACTTCTCGCAAACCCAGTAGCTGTATAGCAAGATAAATACACATAGTTCACAAAGGATACGAATGGAAAGTCCTTACTCTTCTTTTTCCAGGACATCCAAGTCCTTTTGAGCAAAACTGACTGGTTGACTTCCGGGAAATCTGGAAAGCACCGATCAGCCAAACTGCTGCGCAACGGCGTAGCTGCGTACGAACCTGTCGTTTTGAAGATTGCACAGTTGCGCAACGACAGCACGCAGTCTGAAAGCGAAATCAGGAGGAGCGACGTCTCCAGGCAATTCTGGGACTTGAGGGATGTGTGGCATGGTGGCTGCTCGGGTGAACGGTTCGCGTACGTCTAACTCAATCGGAGCCGGAGTCGAATTTGACGCATCGCCGCAGCAGCTTGTCGACTCATTCGAGTGAGACACGCACTCAGGAGGCGTCAGACAAATCGATGTCAAAGATGATTCAATTGCACAACGACCTTTCGTTACTTTATAATTGTAGTAAAGAGAAAAGAAAAATATACATGTTTTAACTGTCGTTGTGCAAGAAGAGAAGCGTGAAAAGATATGCTAACTACAAGATCAACGATCCTCGGCCCATTCCTGTAAAGCAAGTCGAGCAATAAGATCAATAGGCCACTTCAGTGGATTGAAAACACTCACGTTCTCCTTCTTGATCTGAGCTTCCTCCTCAGGAGTGAAGTCATTGACGATGTTGAACATTTTACGGATCTCCTCAGGTTGCTTGCCCTTGATCATGTTCGCGACCGTCTTGCACCCAACGTCACTTAAGCGGAGATAGGTTAGTTATGACTCGAACAGCGTGTACGCGTCCAATTCAATTACGTACAGAAGGGCCTTAATGTCCAAGTAGTTCGCCGCGAGGATAATCTCAAAGAGCATCTCCTGATCAACTTGAATGAATTTTGCGTCCCAGTCGCCGATTTCGAGTGTCCTCTTTCGGTTGTCGTCAGAGGACTCTGGGGCGGGTTCAGGATCTTTCCTGTGGTGCTCGCACCATTCGAGAACCTGATTTTTTTTTTTCCAAAAGACGACGAAATGCAATTAACCCATTGACTCAGATCGAATGCGTAGCAGAAAAAAACAATTACCTTCTTCAAGACGTTCGCCGTAACGTTGGGCAAAGGAATCGCCTGCTCCTCCGACTCACCGATGTCTGTAAAAGAAAAAGCGTCGATGGTAAGACGCGTGTTTAACACGATCAGAACGCGCGCGAGGGTATATACCTTCCAGCATGTGCTTGATAAGAACACTTCTTGTTGCAACCTCCCAGTCGACCTCGAACTCCTCATTGTCAGAAGTGACAAGCTTGACCTTGCGAGTCTTATCTTCTGTTGTCGACATGGTTGTTGTAAGTTTGGTGGAGGTCGTGGTCGTGGCGAGGAGATCGTGAAGGCGCTGTAAACTGCAGGCAACTGCATATAAAAGAAACGCTGACCAACTTTTCCCCACGCACATGCATGTACCGCCACGCGCCACGCCCGAATGCGGCCTGCAGCCCGCCTGCAATTCGTTTCTTAAAAGCGTTTGCTTTGAGTGATGGCCTCCTTTGCTGCTTTCCGGTCGCTCGCCAGTCGCGTGCAGGGTGCATTCTCAATCGCCGGTATGTCTTTGCTTTTTTTCGAAGCGATACTATCTTTTTCCTCATTTGTCTTCAGGCAGCGTCCGGACTGCAACAAAACGCGCCGGAGGCACAGTTCGCAACAATGGACACTCGCCAGGCAAACGACTCGGTGTAAAGAAATTCTCTGGTCAGAGCATGCTCAATGCGTTTCCTTCGTACGCATCGCTGACTTGCGTGTATTGCAGACCAAGCCGTCATCCCTGGCAACATTATTGTCCGTCAAAGAGGGACTCAATTCCATCCCGGACAACATGTGCGTTCTGTTTTGTTCACCGTCGCGCCTTTGTTCTAACAATATTAATATTGCCGATCTTAGGTTGGCATGGGACGCGATCATACCTTATTTGCTCTTGTTCCTGGTTTTGTTCGTTTCTACACCAAGAAGCACATGAATGGGGAACGAAAGTACGTCGGCCTCGTCCTCAACCGAGGCGAGAAACTTCCTCGAGACGAATCTGCTCTTGGGCGAAGTCGATATTTTGGATTTGTAGACGTCAGTGCGGAGAAGGCGAGCATACCATTATAATGATTAGTTTCTATTCTACTCTGTGTGCCAAGTTCTACTCTACTCTGAATCAAATCCAGCAAACTCCTCGTCAAACTCCTCCTTGCTTGCCTTCCCCTTCTTCACCTTTTTCGCCATGCGCTCCTCGCGTGCAAGCTCGTCCCAATCATCGGCATCTTCCTCTGCCTCTTTCCTCTTTTTCGATGCATCCTGCTGAGCAACAGCCTCGTTTGCTGCTTTCCACTGCTTCTTTCGCGCCCTCTTCTCTCTCCTCTTTTCCCGTTCCTCCTTCCGCTCTACCTTGTCACTCCAAGCCGCATTCTTGACCTTCTTATCCTTCCTATTATGTGTCTCCTTTTCTTTTGCCTTTCTTTGAGCTTCCAGCTTGGCGGTATCCTGAGCCGCCGCCAGCCTCTGAGCTTCTCGCGTCTTGTCAGCGAAAGCGTAGGTGTTCCACTGCAAGTGCATTAGCGTGTCATCGAGAAATTGTATTTAAATGGCGTACATCTACATCGGCATCTTCCCAACCATCTCTTGAGCGCTTTTTGAGTTCCGGCATCGCAGGTAAACGCAGTAAACCAAAACTCCTCGCAACCCCAATCAAGTCAAGGTCTTGTAATCTGAATATATACGACGCTTCATGTTTTGAATAAGCTTGGACAAACGCCACATAAGCCTTCATAGCCTGAAGAACGTGGTATAAGCATGAAAGAAGGTTCCAATGGCGACGCGTATGACAAGAACGGACCTTTTCGTGGAGATCCCTGTCTTTTCGAACAACCTCTCGAACCGAATCGCAAAGGCGGTGTGACGCAGGTACGTCGCCAGCCGTTTCGCTGGTGTCTGGGAGGCGATCGTGTACTTTGAGAGGGATTTTCCTGACAGAGAGGAAGTCTATCATAACGTTAAATTAGTAAAAACGGAACGGGACAGTGAGAATTTCAACTTACCAACATATCCAAGTTCCTTCTCTCCCAGAAGTACCCAAGCGCGACCGCTCTTTCCTGCCCTTGCTGTCCGTCCACATCGGTGGCTGAACTGCTTGGGATCAACAGGAGGGTCGAATTGAATGACACAGTCCACGTCAGGTAAATCAAGGCCTCGTGCTGCTACGTCGGTACAAAGCAAGACAGCTGGAGAAGTTGAAGTCGATGCATGAGAGGTGAAAGCTTGAAGTGACTTGGTGCGCTTGTTTGGTGGGATATGGCCGTGCAGCGAGTGGAAGGTGATTTGTGGGCGAAGAGATGGAAGTATCTATGTACACAGGAAGTTGGAGTTCGTAGCTGGTATGAGCAAGAGAGTGAGTACACATACTCTAAAGAAATAGTCCACGCATGCACAAGTCGCAAAGTAAACGATGAAGCGCGCAGCCTCACAGTTCCGAGATTCGTGCTCAAGAATTCTGAACAGTTGGACCAGCTTATCGGCTGGCTCGCATTCCACGTATAGACTCTGTAGGCTTCACCCGTATCAATAATGTTCGATGGAACTCGGCATGACTCCTTACTTAGCTGGCATTCGCCTCTCTTCGACGTTCTCATGGAGAACTTTTCCGTCTACCAATCTCTTGGCTTCGACTTTGACGACGACACGAACTGGATTTCGTAGCCCCACTCGGATGATCTCGGAGAGTGCGTCTGTCATCGTTGCACTGAAAAGACCGGTTCTGCGTTGTTTAGGTAGGACAGACAGAATACGGGTGATGCTTTGGGTGAAGCCAAGATCCAACAACCTACACTTGCGATTAGTAGAGAGTTTGCTATCTATGATCGGCATACCTGTCGGCTTCGTCCAAAACCAAAACTTCCAATTCCTTGGTGTTCACTCTGTCGCTTCCTCTTCCCAGAAGGAACTCTTCGATGCGTCCTGGCGTGCCGACGATAATATCCGCCCCCGTGTCCAGGAAACGCTCAACATCTTGCGCAGGACTTGAGTTAGGAGATGATACAAGCAGAAGAGGTGGAGGAAACGCATTGCTCTTCGAAGACGAACTCGTTGGATTGTTATCGGGTTCCGAGTTCTGTGGTTCGCATTAGATGGAACATCGGAAACGTAGATAGAACATAGCATGCCTGAGACTGGGCTGATAGGAATTGTTCAAAGACGGAGTGTATCTGGGTTGCGAGTTCCCTGAGAAGAGTCATGAATTAGCAGGGATAAACTATGGAGGATCTCTTGTGCTACTCACCTTGTCGGACTGATCACTAACGCGCCTATTTCAGTATTTTTCAACCGCTTCTCCCTTCGATGCAGCTTCTCCAGTATCGGAATGACAAAGCTCAATGTTTTCCCGCTCCCAGTGACTGCTTCGACGACGACATCTTTGTATCCCATGAACAGAGGGATGGTAGACGCTTGCACGGGTGTCATCTGTGTGAACCCGAACGAGTTGACGACATCCAAGCTGCGAGCAAAAATTTAAAATGTAGATGAGATACCAAAGAGTTCAGCTGCACGCACATCCATGGTGACAAGGGTGTTGGTAGAGATGCCCATGTTCCCGCAAAAGCGTTGGTGGACGACATGACGGTGTGCAGGTGAGCGGGAAGATGAAGAATTTTGGAATAGGAGTTAAAAATAGTGCCGGGATCAGGGTCCCAAAATAGCGTGAACTTCGCCGATCGTGGTTCGCGTAACTTCCCATGTCACCGCCATCCATGAACTGCGAACGGTCGCTCTCTTCGCCTCTCTCTCCTCTACCACCACCATGCTCTTGCCCTGCGGTGTAAAACTCAATGCGACCCCGGTCAAGCCTTCAGGTGAGCCTGCCTTGCTAGCACAAGAGAGGAGAAGCTAGATGCTCATTGAGTTGCCGTGCAGAGCTTCCGCCGGAGGACAAAGTCATCCAGGCTGGCCGGGAGTTGATAGAGGCAACGCTCAACTGGAAATCGAACGGGACTTTTGCCAAGGGCGTCGTCACGGGATACGTACACCCAAAGGATGCTGACGACGATCAGCCATGGTTCTGTCGCGCCAGCGAGCACAGCGCAGAGGAGGCGTCGTTCGACGAATTCTGGTTTGGCTTGGGTACCAACAAGCCCGAACACGAAAAGAAGTAAGTAAGCAATGCATCACCCCATCCTAAGCCTGCGCATTTCCCATCTCACCATCTCACACTATCACCCGACTACACAGATTCGTGCATGTTGTGGACGAGGTCGTTCAATTGAAGAAGATCTCGGACACTGTCGCAATTTGGAGCATTCACTATCATTTCGCACCTCCTATCTCGAACAGAGCCTTTACAGTGGCTCAGTTTATTCATTTAGATCTGACCTCCACAAAGCGCACAGGGTGAGTAACCCATTTGAATCCGCGGACTGCTTACGGATGCGTCGCATAGCTTCGTCGTTTCCATTCCAGTTGATGTACACACGGACGATACGGATGCAGAGCTCGCGAAATTGGATTTTAAGGGAGTCCGAGGGCGTTACGTCTCCGTCGAGAGAATCCAAGAGCGTGACGACGGCAAGGTGGAATGGAGGTGATTGCGCTTACATTGTCTACGGAACTCTCTGATTTAATCTTATCATCCAGGATGGCGACTTCGAGTACTCCGGGCGGTAACATCCCGAATTTCATCGTGCAAAAATCTACTCCTGGTCAAGTTGCCAACGACGTTCCTATGTTCCTGAAGTGGCTGCATTCCGACCGAGAATATTTCAAGAACGGGATTGAAAGCAGTCACGAGGAACCAGAAGCTGCTGCACCAGTGGAACAACCTGCTCAATAGTGCCGCCTTGGAAAAGCTTGAAATTACAAAATCTTTCCGTCAATCAAACACACTTATACCAACTTTGTTTCAAATGATTGTTCACTTGCTTCGTATTGCTTTCAGACCGGAATTATGATACACAAAACATCTGTACTATCGACGTGTAGAATGCACTAGCCATTGAAAAATCGTCCAACCAATGAAGACAAGATCTTCACCAGTCCGAAGCTCGAAGTTGACCAGAGATACCGATTCAATATTGCTCTGTAGAAAAGAGGTCATTCGCATCCATTGAGCGATGACCAGAGTGTGACAAGAGCAGCGGAAGGTCGTTCGAAAAAATGGTCGGTAAATACGTCTTTGACAATAAATTGACAGTATATATATACAGCAGGGTTTTGTAGAAGGAAGTAATCAAGGGACAACTCACCTTTCCAGAAAACAAGGAGGGGAAAGGACAGTGAAAGATGAAGAAGAGGGGATGTTTCCTGCGTGTGAACCGTCAAGTTGGTCTCGAAACCGAAGTTACGAACGTCAACGAGGCGGCAAAATAAAGAAACGGGAAAGATTAATCTTGCTCCTTTGAATGGGCGCCATCCCGTTGAAAAAGCAGAATGACGCTAAAGTGAACAGAAGCGATGGTATTCATGATGCACGAGTCCCTCAAGAGACGATGAAAGAAAGATGAGATGCAATGCAGGTGATATAATGCCAGTGAAAAGTACACTGAAGTAAAAGAGTTCAGTGTATCTCCTGCGGAAGAGCTTCGCTACTTACCGTGTAATAATGATATGATTCCAGAAACTACCGATCTGAATAAAACATTAGCGATATTATCGCCCGTCAGACAAATTGGCTTACAAAACTCCATCGTTTCGTCGGATTTCTTGACCGTTTGCTGTTAATGACGGGACTGCGTTTAGTATCGATGACAAGTAAACAGCGGTGGCGTATACCTTCCAAGCTTCCTCGAAGTCGACGGGTAATATGATATATCTGTTCTTGCGGACGGCTTACATCGAACGTTGAGCAAGTTAACCACATCGCAGATAAAATTGAATTACCTTGTAACCCGGCTGCTTGACAAATTGAAGCGATTTCGGCAGAGGAGAGCCGGTCTGGCCGTGACACATAGTCTTCCAGATCGACTTCAGGGCTCAAATTCATCTTCCCTGTCACCGTCTGGAAGATGAGGCGCTTCTCTCGTCTTGACGGTAGGGGGAATTCAATCTTCCTGTCTAATCGACCAGGACGAAGTAAAGCAGGATCGAGAGTGTCAGCTCTGTTTGTCGCCATAATGACCTATTGAGGGCATTCAGTGACTGTAAAAGAAGGAAAGGCGAACGATATACCTTGACATTGCTGCCTTGATCGAAACCATCCATTTGATTCAGCAGTTCGAGAAGAATACGTTGTACTTCTCGATCAGCTCCCGTTTGTGCATCGAAACGTTTTGTTGCGATGGCGTCGATTTCGTCGATGAAGATAATGGCTGGTGAGTTTTCCCTGGCTAACCGGAAAACATCACGGACCATCCGCGGACCTTCGCCAAGGTACTTTTGCACGAATTCTGAGCCAACCACGCGGATGAAAGACGCCGTAGTATGGTGAGCGACAGCTTTGACAAGCATCGTCTTGCCAGTTCCTATAAAAAGCATAGCTTCAGACGAATGTACGAAAGAGATACTCCAAGTCGGAACATACCTGGAGGCCCGTATAACAGGACACCTCGTGGAGGGTCAATACCGATTTTCTTGTACAAGTCGAAGTGTGTTAAAGGCAGTTCGACGGCTTCTCGAATTTCCTGCTTCTGTAAGTCCAGGCCACCGACATCGGTATATTTCACGTCAGGTTTTTCATCAGCCCCAAGCATGGAGATAGATGAGTCCGCCTCTGGAGGAAGAATGTCGACCAAAGCGTTAGAATGTCGATGGAGAGCAACGGATGAAGAAGGTTTGAGGAGTTCGCGGTCGAGTGTGGAGAGGATACGGACGACATAATTTGAGCCGGTAGTTGAGCCTACAATCCCTGTCGTTTGGTCTATGGGTTCGAGGAATTGGGCAATGATGAGAGGAACAGATTGTATTCGTTTGACCTCCTCCTGCGCTCGGACGAGTTCGCGCTTTAAGTTGGCTTGTTCGTCTTTGATGTATGCCTCTTGGATGTCAAGCATTTCAAGGTGTCGCGAGAGTTTCTTGTTTTTGAGGTACAAATCTTCCTCCTCCTGCAACTCTTGGAAAAGTTGGCTTTTCTCATTGACCACCGTCTCGAAAGTCGGTTCCTGAGCGAGAAGCACTCAGCTCACATGCACAGGTCGCAAATAATGAGAAGATTCACCTCCTTCTGAATGTCGATGCCTATCTCATCCATGGTGAATGTGTCGGTGTGTGTGGTGGATCGCGTCGAAGGAGGAGGGGAGAAGGAGAGAGGGTGACGCGGCTTTCTCAACTTCCAAAAACGCGTTTGTTTGGTTGCATGTTTGGCGTGCGAACCGACGATCGGAGGCAAGGCGCGTCATTCGCGTTGGACTGCTCAGGCGGACTACACTTCTCTTCCTCCTACTCTCATCTCCAAGTCCAAGTTACTGCTGCAACGAAATGTCTGAAACGGTAGCAACAAGTGGCGCGCCAAAAGATATGAACGAGCTCAAGAAACTTCTTGATGGACACACGAAAGTGAAGGTCGCTGGTTCGTGATAATGTCTGTATATGCATTCTTGCCTTGTATTTCAACTGGATGCGCGTGTACGACAGGAATCGACGGTATATCTGCAAATAGCTCTAAGAATATGCCACCTAACTGCTCTCAGTGGATGGAGTGCTGCGTGGAAAGTTTATGGTACATAACTCACTTGGCGGATTCCTTCCTTGACACACACACACTGACCCCACAAGTCTACGGAGAAATTTCTAAGCGCCGTCAAATCGGACGGCTTCGGTTTCTGCAGCGTCGTATTGTGAGCTCCTCTAGTTGCCCTATCAAATGATACTTATGACGTGACAGTGGTTGGGATATGCACGACCAAGTTTATCCAAAGGAACTACTCATTTCAAATCGTAAAAATGGTTACCGGGATGTCATTGCCACTGTTGACCTCTTAACATTTCGACAAATCCCTTGGGAAAATGATGTCCCGTTCTTTTTGGTATCGTTCAATGACCCGGAAACGAGGGAACCCTTGTGCGTCTGCCCCAGGAGCACCCTTCGCAGGGTTATGAGGCAGGCCGAAAGAAAACACTGGGATTGTTTCGCTGGAGTTGAATATGAGGTATGACTCGCATATATCTCATTTCACACTTTTTTGATATTTCATGCAGTACTTTCAATTCAAAGGTGACCTTTTTCGTGTTTGGCATATGTCTTCGTTGACATTCGCGCTTATTAGAGACGCCTAACACGATCGCCGAGAAAGGATTTACAGGTTTGCAGCCATTGACGTCGGGCAGTGAGTATTATCAGCGGATTTCGCAACAGCCACCTGAAACTATAATCAAGTGCATGGCTACTCTTTGCTAAGGACGCAGTTGAACAACGAGTACTTTACAAGCCTATTTGATCAGAGCTTGAATTTTCAAATTCCTATCGAAGGGCATCGTGCGTTTCTCTTTAATCAAGTTGTGATAATATTCAAACACAGTTCTAGATACCGAAACAGGTCCTGGGGTCTATGAGACAGCGCTTGCCTACACTTCCGCGCTCCGCATGGCAGATAACGCCATTTTGTTCAAGTATCTTGCAAAGAGCATCGGAATGCAGCAAGGAGTCTTGCCGAGTTTCATGGCAAAACCTTGGGGAAATGTGAGCCTGAAAGTTCTGCATTCTCCACATTGATCTCTAAACAAATGTAGCTGCCGGGTTGCAGTGGGTGAATATCATATCTAATTGGGACTAAACCTTTCGCTCAACCGCGTAGCCATGTTCATGTCTCTCTACGTGACAAGACGGGCAAGAATATCTTCGCGGTCACAGACGATGAGGCCAAGCACGGCGGTCGAAAAGGAGCGTCGTACGACGATACCAAATTCATAAGCCAAGAATGCGAGTGGTTTTTAGCAGGAATTCTGGATGGAATACAAGATGGTAAGTCACACTGGGTGCGTTGATTACGTTGGTCAAAATCTGAGTAGCAAGCGCAATGAATTGCACCGACCAGTCATGCCAATGGTATGTTGTGCCTACATTAAATTGGAAGGTCCCCCTTTTTTGACAACGACGCAAAGCTCGTGCCAACAATCAATGGTTACAAACGTTTGGTCGGCGGCGAAGCATACTGGGCACCGAACGCCGCAACTTACGGGTACGATTCGCGTGCTGCGTCAATCCGCATCATCGCTCCTCCGAGTGTTCCCCTCTCGGCGACACGTCTTGAAATTCGAATCACCGGAGCGGACATGAATCCGTACTTTGCGTTGAGCGCTATCTTTCTGCTCGGATTACGGGGAATAGAGATGAAATTGAAATTGGGCCCGCCAATCTCCCACTTCAGTGCTGAAGACAGGACTAATGGCAAAGTGAAGCATGATCGTTGACATTCTTTTCTTCATGTCGGGATTGAAATGACTTTCAGGTAAAGATGCTCAGTACGTCCTTGGAGTCGGCGACAACGCGTATGATGGCGAAATCAAGTATAGCGAGAGAGATCTTCGGGAACGATTTTGTTGAGCACTTCGGAGGTACACGACAACATGAAGTTAACCTGTGGAATGAGGCGGTGACGAACTGGGAAGGTAAGTAAAAAAAATTGGAACTATTGTCAAATTATTGCCTGAAGCTTGCTTGAATAGTCGAAAGGTACTTGGAACTCGCATAGAATTTGTGATTAAACCACTGCATTGCCATTACTATCGTACATGTGCTCTTAAACTTCCAATGCTATCTCGAGCTTCCGATCGAAGGAGCACGTCCTCGGACCTATCATAATCAATTCACAAAATCCACAGCCAGTCGTTTTCATGTTTCTCATAATAAGTACCCTCATTCCTATCGTCGATGTACATGTCTCACAAATTCAAAGCAAAAGCTACATGGTTTGATATTTCTTTTGAATAAATTGTACAGATCTTCAAGTTATTTGATTTGTCATCGTTTCGGTTGTCCGAGTTCACTCGCTCGTTCGGAGGCAACTTGTATGGCTCGGGCAATCGTTGACCTTACCTTTCCGTCTTCAAGTGTAAGAAGACCCGCAATGGTGCAGCCACCAGGAGCTGAAAATTGATCATTAGCCAGGCATCTCTACGAGCATCGTGCAGTTCAGCATACTTGTCACAGCGTCTTTGATTTGCGCCGGGTGTGCTCCAGCTTGGAGAGCCATTCTTGCAGCACCTTGTAGCGCTGATGGATGTCAAATAAGATTGGTGCGGTAATGCAACAATGAAATTTGCTGCTCACTCTGTGCGGCGAGCTCGAGAGCTTCTGCGCGGGGCAAGCCCATCATCACACCGCCGTCAACCATTGCTTCAAGGAAAATGCACGCGAAGGCGGGTCCTGATCCCGAAAGAGCTGTGCAGGCATCAAAGTGCTTCTCGTCAAGGAAGCGGCAACGACCAATGGAAGAGAATATATTCAGGATTATTTGTCGATCCAGTTCGACGTCTATGCCGGGCTGGAGCGTCGAAACCACGGTCATACCTTCACGGATCTGTTGGAGATGTGCATGGGCATAAATGGTCGGTTTGAAATGAGTATCCAGCTCATACCTTGCAGGGTGTATTCGGCATGGCCCGTACGACACGAGTAGTGGGAGAGACCCAGCTCTTCAGCTGTGCCATTGTCACGCCGGCAAGAATGCTGATGAGCAGCTTACCCTCAAGCGCCTCTTTCAAGCCTGGCTCTGAGAGGATCGCATGAGCTAATTGAGGTTTGCAGCTAGTGCGCAGGGAATCGATCGATTAATAACAACACATCGAGGGAGGAATTGGTCTGACGCACCATAGAAGAACGACGTCCGCTTCTCTAATACTCCCTATGTTTTTGCCTGCGACGATCTCCACGGCTTCGCTCAGGCTTCCGCGTCCATGGAATGTATGCTTCAAGCGCTTCACGCTTTCTTCCCGGCTCACACATGCGATGAAGCGTGACGGAAGGGACGCCTCGGGATCAGGAACAGCAAGCGGCGTCGATGTTCCCGATGTATGCAACTCCCATTTCTGCAGTTTTGAGAGCTGAGCGGGGAATGACTGGCCATCGTTCGGTGAGTCAGAAACGGCGGAATTGCGGGCCTCGAGGGACGCAACGACTCCAGAAAGTATCGCGATACCCATCGTGCCACATCCTGCAAATGAAGAGTTATGGTTTGCCACAGCTGTGTGGCTTGGACAGCTCGCACCTAATACGCATAAGGAGTAGCCCATCGTTTGTTTGAGCGAGAAGTCCAATACGACGCGGTGGATCGATGTCAAGCTCAAATTTCGATCGCCCAAGGCAGTGCTGGCGCTAGTTATACATGAAGTGTGATCGCCGAGTAGCCGGCCACGCGGCACTTGGTTTTCGATCACTAACTTTATTTTGGATGACAATGTAGCGCCCAATCCAAGTCCGATAAGTGATTTATTTAAGACCCTCAAAGTCATTTTCAAAAGCAGCAAATTTGCACAACAAAGCTCTGCAAAAAATGTTTGACCATGTCAATGAATAGCTCTTGCATTAGAATCAATGTTACTAGTTAGAATCTGAACTTGAACTTGAGTGCATGTATGAAATTATAGATGTGTGTGTAGCTCAGAAGAGTACCAGTGGGTTTAAACAGCACAATCACTACCAGTGATTTGATTCTCTTGAAAGGCAAATTTGTTGTCAAATAAGCATCTTGTGTTATTCAAGCTCTCAGGCATGTATGTCTATATGTAGCTACATGATTTCAAATTCCTTGAAACAATATTTCAGTCAATGGCTGAAATATCTACAACAGATGAACTGACAGTCTGACTAGTTGTTGTAAGAAATTTGATCAAAGTTTAGTATTAACAATACACCTCAAAATAGACTGTTGTTCCTCTCCAGCCATGTTGGTCCCATCTATGCCTTTTGATAGCTTATCATCAACAATGAATTAAGATCCAAAGTAGCTGCAGGTCATTCCAAGGGAAAACATGATGTCATGATATGCCACTAAGCTGGAAAAAGGGGTCAAAGTGTATAAGAATACCTTTTGCTTTGATTAGTAGATTGATTCCATAAATAAATATATCTTTTTAAAATAGGGTAAAATCAGAGACTCAAACTCTGAGCATTGTTGACTTTCATAATTTCATGTTGCCTCTGCCCATAACACAGTGTACATGTACCACTGGCACTGGCAGAAGTTTATGATGTCAGCTCACTGTTGCATTAGATTTGATTAGAGCAAAGGGGATACAGAAAATATCTGGGATCACACAATTTCTGATGTCATGAAATGTCAGAAGCCAGTCATTACAGCACATTTGCAAAGGAAGGCTTCTTTCTGGTACATGCATTGAGCGTCTATCACTGGTAGGGTGCTAGTATGAGAACCCAAACAGATTTATTGCAATATACAAGCCCAGTCATTAGTGGTTTTGCATTTTTGCATTGGTCATCATTGCATTTAGTCGCATCATTGTCCACCATAAAAGCAGGTGTGGAGTTTGCTAGAGGTGAATTCTGAGTCAATTGGGATACCAATGTCTGAACCTAAAGCCTCTCAGCATATTCTGAACCCTGTTTCAAATACAGAAGAAAATGAAACTATCTGGAAACAGATAGTTGAAGGAAATTCCTCAGAGAGTCATTTTCTCTACACCTTACCATTACAGAAGCCACACAGTGATCATAAAGAATACAGACTTATCAAGCTCAGCAATGGCCTTGAAGTGATGTTAGTCCATGATGCCAAATCAGACAAAGCAGCAGCCTGCATGAATTTGAATGTTGGTGGCTGCCATGATCCTGTATGCTTATTTGATTGTGTTTCCTGATGACACATGGTTATGAACTCTAACTATTTTTTTTTCTCAGGTTGATAGGCCAGGTCTTGCCCACTTTTGTGAACACATGCTATTTCTTGTATGTTAATTCTCTAGCCTGCACTGACAATGCCATTTACTTATGAAGATGCTTGGGCTGTTTAGGGAACAGAGAAATTTCCTGAAGAAAATGAATATAAGAAGGTAAAAACCACAATTTCATTGTTGTTAACAACATTGTAAACTGATCTGATTATTGTGTAGTACATTGAGAAGAACAATGGAACTTGGAATGCCTTTACTAACATGTCAAACACATGTTATCAGTTTTCTGTTGCTGCAGATGCCTTGGAAGGGGCCTTGGACCGCTTTTCAGCTTTCTTCTACTGCCCATTGTTCACACCATCTGCAACAGCAAGAGAAGTTTCAACAGTTGATTCAGAGTATAAGATGTATCTCCAGCAGGATGGTTGGAGACAGCTTCATGTCATGAAGACCCTGATGGAACCAAACAACCCCATTTCAAAGTTTTTGGTTGGTAATATGTCAACACTTTTACCATCTTTGAAGGCCAATGGAGATGAGAACACTGCAGTCAATGATAGTGAGAAAGAGGAGGCAGGAAAGGAAGCCCGTCAGCACCTCATTGAGTGGTGGAAGAGATGGTATTGTGCAACCAACATGTCCCTGGTTCTTATTGGCAAGGAATCACTAGATCAACTCCAATCATATGCAAAATCATACTTCAGAAATGTTCCAAATCGTGGATTTGGCCCTGCAGCCAGAATCTCAGATTATCCATTGAAGAAAGAAAACTCTGGTGTTATTGCATACATGAAAACTGTCAAGGATTTCAATTCACTTGACTTTGATTTCCCAATGCCTTACTATTCTAATGATCTTTGGAATTCCAAAGCTCATGTTTTAATTTCCAAGTTACTTTCAAATAGAGGTCCTGGATCAATAATGGCATTCCTCAATGAACAAGGATGGGTCTCACAGTCAGGATGTTGCATACATCCAAATAATCTTTCAAATGGTGCCTCTCAGTTCAGTATATCTGTTGGTTTGACAAAGGATGGCCTGAGTAAGTGCACTTTGCACAGCCGATGTGGCAACTATATTTATGATTTTCTGATGAATTATTTAGAGAACTATATGACAGTCATAGGATTGTTTAAAAGCTTTATCCAGCTACTTCAAAACAGTGCAACAGCTGATTGGTTCTACCATGAAATCAAGGACATGGCCTATACAGACTTTAACTATACAGAAGAGGTTGATGCATATCACTATGCAATCCAGCTTTCTCAATATATGAAATGGCCAACACCTAGAAATCTCATTCTGAGTGCACCAGAGCTCTATTGGGAGCATGATGAAGAGCAATATAGGAGTGTTTTGAATGCATTGGATTTCAATAACTGTCAGATATATCTCCTTAGCAAGGATCTTGATCAAATTGGCATCACTGGACCTTGGGAGAAAGAGAAGTGGTTTGGAGCAGAATATAAGGTTGTGAAATTCAGTGAAGAGTTTTATCACAAGGTAAATTGTCAGTCTTGAAATTTGATCTATTTTAGCTGAAGAACTTGGCTTTTATAAGAAACAAGAGAAAACCGTCCCTCAGTTTTCTCTACCAAACCCCTGCAGCCTGCTTCCAAAGAAATTCAAAACTTTCAGTCTTGCTAAGCTTGTTTGTCTCTTTGTTTTGAATGATGAATTATATTTAACAATTGACCTTATTTCTGTTGTAGCCTTTGGAACACCCTGTTTTGATCAAGAAGAATGCAAGCTGTGAAGTGTGGTATAAATGTGATGACCAATTTCAGATCCCAAAAGCAGGAATCAGGCTTCAGATTTTATCGTGAGCATTTTCTGCCTCAATGTGATCTTTGCAGACTCATTATGTTTGATTTAGTCCTGTTGCTTCCAAGTCACTTGAAAGTCAAATTATGACCCTGTATGTCTTTATATTCATTTTGGAGGGCATTTCACTTGACATTGTCTATCAGATGCTATCGTGAGATGGTTGCAGACAGTTTGAAGGAACTATCATATGAAGCTAGGAGAGCTGGTATGTACTACCAGATTTTCTCAGGTGACAAAGGCTTTGGGGTTTGGGTGGATGGCTATGCAGATAAATTGGATGTCTTCCTGATGCAAGTGTTGCAAAAACTCAAAAGCTATAGGATAACAGAAGAGAAGCTAGCATTTGCAAAGGAGGAGGTCAGTGGTGACTTTCTCATCATGACCACATCTGTTCTTAATATAGTATTGCTCCAACACAGGTACAGAAGCAGCTCAAAAACTTTTTATATCTCCCAACTTTCCGTCTTTCCCATTATTACACCAATCTCTTATTCACCAAGGGTCGGCATGATAAGAGAGACCTTCTTCAAGCAATCACTGGAGATGGTAGGAAATTGCATAGTCTATTCAGGAAAGAACCAGAAACCGGAATAACTGTGACAACAATGGAGAAGTATGCAAAAGACTTCTTTTCCTCTGTACACCTTCGGATTCTCATCAATGGTAGTATTGTGAAAGAGGTATGTAGCTTGACAACTTTGAAAATCATGTTTTCTTGATTTGAATTCCAGGATACCACTCAAATGCTTCAACAAATAGAAGACATACTTGAGGCAAACTTCACCCACAATTGTTGCATGGATGTTTCACCACAAGCTCATTTATTAACTAAGTGTGAGTGTTGTATTGGTTTATATCAGAACATACTTACTGAGGATCATCTACAATGACTAGCTTGCAATTATATTGTGGAGATTCCCCTCAGCAACCCAGATGAGGTCAACTCTGCAACTGGATATTTCTGCAAGATAGGAGATGTATCCAATCCAAAGGACAGGGTCATTGCATATTTACTGGAGCAAGTCATCAAAGATGCAGCATTTAACACCTTGCGCACTCAAGAAAGTTTGGGATATGTTGTGCACACAAAAGTATTCAGTGGGACAGAGTATATTGGACTTGCAATTGCTGTCCAATCTGAGAAACATCCCAAATTTGTTGAGTCAAGGATAAATGCATTCATTTCAAAGATGAAAGGGGAGCTGCTGTCAATGAGTGAAGATGAATTCAGGCAACACAAGGAAAGCCTTGTTTCAGGTTGGACTGAAAAATTGAAGAACCTGGATGAAGAAGCAGATAGATTTTGGTCACACATCACTGATGGATATCTTGATTTCAGGCAAGGTATGTTGTTTAATCTCATTCAGTATACCACCTGAATTACTCATTTTTTAAATCCAATTTAGCCTTCAATGACAGTGAACTTGTCAGGAAAATCACAAAGGATGATTTGCTTACCGCCTTTTCTAATAATGTTGATCCATCTTCAAGCAAGAGGTCCAAGTTGTCATTGCATCTTTTACCCAAGAGCCTCAAGACTCACACAGAGAACATTGATCTTGGTTCTGATGTAATGTACTTCCAAGATTTCAATGCCCTTAAGGAACAGCTTCCAGTCTCAGATGTTCCCAAGCCAGTGGAAGAATTTGGAAAGATGCTGCAAGAAATGTCAAAATAGTCTAATACTGTAAAAAAGGTCCTTTCAGATGGCAATGGTGAAGGAAGCAACTCAAATACCTCAATAATGAAGATCCATGGTGCAATTTGTGTTGTGGAACGGAAGGCAAACAAACACTGTCAGCTATGACCTTGGCGAGTAAATCACAATCTATATTACAGCCATCATCTTAATTTTTCATCCTTAACTCAACTCACCGTGTTTTGCCTGTACTCGATAAACGATCATATTGTCCACAGTCGTAACTCAATATAGAAATTTGACCTTTCCCAGTCGTCCTGCACGAACTCCAAGAATGTTCCTGACTTTGCAGTACCCGACAATGTTTCGTTTGCCTTTGCCCGCTCACCGATTCCAAGGTCTGCAGCAGCTTCCTTAACCAAGAGTCTCAGCTCGCCCTCATCGAACATATGGTAATAACGGTCAAAATCCGTTCTTCGGGTTTGCTGTGAAGCCGTCGAAGAGATCTCATCTTTTCCTCATCAGTACCATTAACGTTTTGATGATATTTTGAATCACCTCGAGGAGCACCCGGTGTCAATTTCCAAGGGACAAACACATCTTTACCTATACTGCGCGGAACTTTGTAAGGCAGCTCGTCATGCGCAGGGGGGCTTGCCCTTGGAATTGACCGTTTCGAGAGCTCGTCTTGTCGGGTTGCCCAGACGTAAATGAGAGCTCGGCCGTGATCGGGAGATAGACATCGCAAAAGAGCCTAGGAATACATAAGTTGGAGATTAACGGAGATGGATTTTTTCATAAATGACCTGGATTGCCCATTTTCTTCTTTCTGGGGTAGAGAAATGGTGTATAGTTGCGATCGAAATGGCGTAATCCTTTTCGATGCTTTATTTGTTACACGTCAACGAAGAACGGGTAAATGTACGTACAAACGCCCCACTTCTCCAGCAGCAGTCCATTGCGTCTCCAAGAACCACTTCGCGCGATTTGCCACCAGCCGACTTTGCGAAATTTAGGAGATTGCTGCTCCGGTCGAGACCGATAGTCCACGATTCGCCTGGACGATCAAGAGGGAGTGGAAGGTATTTGCCATTGCCAGTGCCCGAATCAAGACCGACCCATCCAGATGGTATTGATGCAAGAAACGCTGACACGATGGGCCATGGCTACTCACGATGGTCAGCCACAACAATGGTTTGCCGAGAAGCGAGCACGAACCTGACCTTGTACCGAGTTTGAGAAAAATGAGGAGCTATGTGGTCATATACGTCGTGAACATGCTCTTGCTCAAGCTGCGAGGCGTTTTCATGCGATGAAGTGTCTGAGACTAGCGTAACTGGTTTCGCCGACATGTGAGTGGTGGTGGTAGTTGTACACAAGAAGGTTGCCGGCAAAAACCGAGCTTGCGCGGAAGACGATCACAGCGGCTGTGCAAGCGTCGATGCCGTGGACTATTTTTTCTGCTTCACCACCTTGACGAGTCTCATTTTCAGGTTGACATCATGGATCCCCGTCTAATTAAGTTCGTAACTCAGGCGACTCGAGACAGGCGAAACATCAGCGACTGAGTTTCTTAAAGTCAACACAACCCCGGTCTCACGAGGAACCTCGAAGGCGATGTTGAACCTCAATATTCAATGCGCGGCCAGCCAAAGACACCGCCTTTGTATGTTAGAAGATCATACGGTGGATCCTGAACACCATATGTAACACAGTGCCATATTACAAACTTCACCTCCCTCCACAGGTTTCATTTGATAGGAGACGAGTCGGATCCCCGATATACCGAATCCCGTAAAATTACCCATGTGGGTCTGCGATGGAAGTTACTATGGCGCAATCGTCGTCCTCGTCTCCAATGCACGAATACACCGGTACCCTTGACGGAGGAGGCTGTTCATACATAACATATGGCTTTACTCGACGCGCCCAGCTAACCGGCCGTACTCCAATTACCGATACCCTTTAGCCCTTCAACCACCCGCTCACATAGCCCACGACGACGTCTACCGCCATAAGTACTTGACCTGATCTCGAACATCACTTTCACCCAGGTTCTCGCCAACGCACATCAATTCTATCTCAGGCTTCAGGTCATGATCTCCCGCCCTCTGCAAATCCTTTCGATTCCTCATTCCGGAACATCGCCGTCATCTTCACTGCGGAACGCGAGCGTAGATTCTCACCATCTGAATAAAAGCCCGTTGATCCACGTTGAAAGGTATGTAGCATACACCCTTGTTATACTTCTCTCCGACTTGTATCAAAATCAATTTAGTTTGAAACGATCAGACGAAGATTCAGAAAGGGACAGACCGAATGAATTAACGCATTCCCCTCACAGAGGACGTGACAGTGGATACGGTAGTCCTTGGAAATCCCAAAGGATGCATGCTGAAGACGACCTTGACGTTTTTGGCACATTTGACCCCGAACTCGACGTGGACCTCTGCAGCTCTTTTCCGGAGCATTCGTCATATAATTCCCCGTTCGACATGATGGACGACGATCATGCCATTGATTCTGCAGCCACCTCTCTCTCCGAAACATCTTCATTTCGTGTTCCTATCTGGGAGGATGATTGGTTCAAATGGCGAAGTCAAGACCAAAACAACAGCGACAGCGAAGAAGAATATGTGACAAACAAGAAGCCGTCGAAAGGTTGTGATTTTGGAGGAGGGCCTGAAGAAGGCCTGCATTTGAAATGCAGTATGGTCTGGGTTTTATAGGATTTTCACATTTGCATCTCTAGAACGTCGTAGAGTTCAAGGACATTCAACTCTTCGAGGCTGCCTTCTATTATGTCTTTCCAGTCTTGAATACATCCTTATTCTTATTACCAGCCCTTTACCACTGTTTTTTCACTGACTTTTCTCTCAACATCACTCACACTGATGATACGTTTTCCGATGTACAAACACGAATTGCATTTCGCTTGATATCCGCATCTACTTGCAGCTACAATGGCAGAAGCTGTGAAACGGGTGTACAGAAAACAGCGGTGCTATCGATGCCAAGGGGTTTGCCTGAGGTCTTTGGAGTCGTCGACATCGAAACTGTCAGCGCATGACAATCGCAAACAAATGGTGGAAACGTACTGGGATATCAGTTGTGCAGCACACCGGCGTAGCTGAGCAGGCGAGACCGAGAATCTAACAGCATCGGCATTGTATTTTCAGTAGGTCGAGCAGGAAGGTCGGTCGAAGTTATATACACTTACCGTAGGATTGCAGTTGAGGCCTATAAGCGTCGCGAGATTTATCGAAGTAAGTCCCAGTGCACTCAGGATTTGATCAACCAGATTCAATATTGCCGACAACTGTTAAGGGATGTTTCAATATCATGAGTCCAATAGGCTTGATGAAGCTTTGACCTACAGGTTCTATCGTCGAGCAGCACAAGACGGGCATATTCTGGCACTGGAAGGGCGAGATAGTCGTCTGAGGGTGTGGGTTCGGCATAGCATATGCTCGGGAAAGCGCCCCAGTAGTGGAATGATATGCCAGTAGATTGACACATACGAGAACGAGAAACGAGGAAATAATGACGCTGAACGACCGAAGAGACATGGCGAGAGAGTTTGCTTTGAGTAGGCCGAGTCGACAACGGGTTTCTGTTGTTTATACTGTGTTCTGCAAATTTGTTCCGACCCGCAGAAATCCCCAACACGTATACGAGCACATACACGCCTGAACATCGGCACAGATAGAACACATCCGAAGGCATTCTAAATGAAATCACTGTGAATTTCCTGGTAAAAGCTTCGTATGAGAATGCGAAGGAGACATACATACTGGGCATCATTCAGGAACGCGCCAAAGCCGCATGCAAGCAAGAAGCATCCAATTCTCCGATGACTTGCGAACCTACAGCGGACTTCCCACTCGAGGAACACTGTTCTCTTGATCGGAGTTGCTTTCCCTCTTGCAAGCTCGAGACGAAGGCACGAAGCGCCAAAAATTAGCTCTCGAAATCCCTCTTGCGGAAGTGATGGCAGCAGTTGAGATACGTCTTGTGAAATCTTGCTTCTCTTGCGGAGATGATAGTTCTTGTTTGCCGATCACCCCGTTATCGAAGAAGTGATAGGGACGATGGCAGAAAGGCATTTCCTGCAAAATCAACAGTCATCACGGTGCGAACCTAAGGACAGGGGCGACGTCATGGATCCTCTCTTCACAGAGTTCTTTGAGATAGTTCCTCGTGGAGCCTTTCTTCGAGAGAACTTCCGCAATGAAACCACCCGTTCGGGACAAAGAGAGCCAGAGTTGAATTCATTCGATTATGTACTTCGTTGGCGAAGCTTGTGTGAAGGAACTTTTGAAACCAAAATTATGTGCCAAGACGACGTATAGTTACGCCCAACTGTTACATGGGTACAACTGGCGTACAATCAACACCTGACGCCGAAAGAACGTTCGTCGGCGTCTAGAAGACGGTGAAAATTCGTGAGGGTTAAGATTTATACAGATGAAAATGGACAGCTTACAGGGATAGTACTCGCACAGCACACAGGCGACGCAATACAACCCAACCCCACTGGCTGATTTATGATAAGAAGGGAAAACCACGCTCGAAAAACAAAATAAATCTTACAGACGGAACGCAATTTACCCCCACCGATGTCTGAAGGTCAGGCAACGCCAGGTTCTCGCCTACTAAAAAAGACGAGAGAGGGCAAACATTTTGTTTGAACTGGATAAAGCGTGATTTGGTACGCCGTTCAAGGAGAAAAGAATGAGTACGCACCGGAGCCACTTCACTGCAACAAAGAACAGTGCTGAGACAGTTGAGAGCTGGGAACGTTGCTTGCGCGTTGGCTGGCGAAACTGCAGCGCCCGTCAGAAGAATGACGCAGTTATGGACTAAAACCGATGAAAAGGCAACACCGAGAACTCGCAGAGATTTCATCTCGAGGTGCTTTCTTCGCTTTGAAAGGTCGTTGCACGTATGCCTTATATTGTACAGAAGAGTAGGCAAGGGGTCAGATCAGTCTCGACCATCAAAAGTCCGAAGGGACAAGGGGTAAATTGGACCGTATGGAAGGCCCACCTGGATGGCAGAAACGATAGCTTGCTGATTTTCAGTGAAAGACAATTTCTCTCCGCGGAAGTGCAGGGCCTCTATTTCGGTACTGGTGGTGATAAGGATCTACTTGTTTCGTTTTCAGAGCGTGACCGCCGAACTGACAAGATTTATTTGGAGTTGACAACCTGGCGAACACATGGAGCATGCTATGATTAAAGCAGATTATTAGCTGGCGAGCAGTTTACACCGGACACCGACAGGATATTCGTGGGCGTCTTTGAGAGGAAGACATGCACTTCGTTATAGCGATTCGGTCGATAAACACGTTCAACTCACCGGAATGGTTGTCGAGCAACAGACTGGTGTTGCCGTTGCTTCACACATTCCTAGAAGCTATGTATCCGTAAGTTGTTGGTGTCGCATTGTGTACAGCTGTATCAACGGAAAGGCTTACCTCAGGGGTTGAGCAGCCGATGCCAACTTGAATTGAAAGGTCTGGCAAATCCATACCCTCGTTCGCGATGAACGAAGCGAGCGGGCAGACATTTTGTTTGAACTGTACAAACGCATATTAGCAAAGTCGGCCTGCGCGGTTTTCGTCACATACCGGGGTCACCTCATCGCAGCAAATAGTGCTGAGAAAACACTGCAATGATGATACCTGAGGTTCAGGAGTGGCATTCACGGGGGAAACGGCATGGTTTGCGAGGAGCGAAACACAGTTATATACAACGACCGAAGAAAGAGCAACGGAGAGGGCTCGCAGAGAAAGCATTTCGAAGGCTTCTGTTTGTTGGGGATACTCGAGGCTCGAAGCATGCAATCTTTATAATGCAGAAGATAAATAGCCTTTTTTCATGCCATCGATTTTTCCGCCGAGTGGGATGCAGATTAAATTAGGTGAGAAGTTAGGCACTGAGATGCTCGAGAAAATGCGGAACGAAGATACGACGGGCCTGAGCACTCGGTAAGAATCGATCCGCGGTCTCCAGAAAGGGTGTCCCAGAAATCGAGAATTGAGATGGAGGTGATTACGCTCGGTCCGTTGAAGAACATGTCAAGACGACGTGCCTTGCGAATCTTGAGGCAGGAAAGCATACATTGAGGGGTCGAGGTTTGGTTTGGCGGAGGATGGGCACGAGACGATTTCCACCGCAAGTCCCATAGACAGATCCAACTGAAGGGAACTCCAAGAGGAATGGTTCGAAGCGGACAAAATGATGCCATTGAGGAAGCCCATCGAGAGTTGAAGAGTCAGAAGGCCCATGATGAAGACCTTCAACATATTTCTCTGGAGTGGTTTAACTCAAGCTGTTGCTATTTTCCGGGTCAGAGAGTGCTGCGCAGAGAAATTCCGTTCCAGAGAAGTGAGTTTCAAGGTAGCGAAGAGGTGGTGGTGGTTCGAGTGAAAGCAACTAGTGGCACCGGCGTGGCCTTCAAGTTTGCAGAAGTCAGACATGTCCGCCTGCCATCTTGAACTCGCTCCATGGTTGCCATCGACCTCACAAAGCCATTTCGTTCCTTATTGACAGAGCCGACTAATGAAGCACTTTATAACGACCTTATAAGCCAAGTCGACGCCCGTATCGGCCAGATATCGTCGTCGGATGACAAGAAGCAAGCTGAAGCCGAGTTCGAAGAGGAGCTGCACAAGATATACGCCGAAGATGTCGATTTCACGCAGCATATCCTTTCTCTGGAGCTCTTCCTACAGATCTTAGGCCATTCACAACCAATTCTTCCCGTTTGCTCCGTCATCTCGACGTGGTTTGATCTCGTTCTGCGCCCAGCACTCCGAGAACCAAGACTTGCTCCCTCGGCGAAAGAATACGCGAAGGATCTCGTCGTCGCTGGACTCAAAGATGACGAAGATCATCCAGAGAAGGTCCGAGAGTTCAGGAGACGGCTCGTAGATTTGTTCTTGCTGGATGCCTTGAACGAGAATTTTGGGAGTGATATCTTGGAATGGGTGGAATTGAACGAGCAGCAACGGGAGAAGAATAGACTTTGGTCAGAGAACCTGGAGGATATTCTTGTCAGATTTGGTCTCCTTATACCAGAGGTGAGAGTTATGAGAACTCTGTCCTTTCAACGATCTCACATTTATCAGGGATTCCTAGATACTATATCGAATTCTTTCTCTTCCGCAACATCAAGACTACAAATACTAATACTGCTCGACTCGTTCGCCATGCAACCTGATTTTGTCAAAGTGTCGGCGTTCCTCTTCAAACATCCGCTAATGTCCAACATTTTGCGTTCATTGGAAGTTGATAACTCCTCAACGGTGTGCGCTGTGGGGATGTCATTCGTCGTCAAACTCCTTCCAGTGGCCGCCATGAGCGCGTATGACGATTTGAAGAGATCCCTTCCGCGCCTCTTTGCGATTCTCGGCCGTGTGCTTTGCTGGAAGGCCGGAAGACGAACCACTCACGTCAACGACACAGCGTATTCAGACCTTGTTGATTACGTTGAGCCAGATACCCCGAAGATGGATAAAAAGGGAGACCAGCTACTAGTCCGAGAGGAGTTGCGGTGGGAGCGCCTTGAACGTACCTTTGACGCTGCACCATCCTCAGCCCCAGTGCCGAAGCATCTCTTCATGTTCCTCTATTATCTTTTCCCGTGCAACCTCGTTTTCTTCCTTCGAAATCCCTCCGTGTACCTTTCAGATAAAGGATTGGACTCGCCATGGACGGTCGGCTGGAAGAATGTGCTGGATGAATTACTCATCCGGACTGCCGCGTCGGTGCGTCGCATCTGTTGTCTCCAAAAAGTTGTCTAAAGGATTGCAGTCGATACTTCGAACATGTGCTATGCATCCTTCTATGTTATGGCACGATGTAGAAGCGGAATTGAACGACTCCAGTCGCTTCGCGTCGTATGATATTTCAAGCCTAGTCGGTGAATGTCAAATGTTGGAACACCCCGTCTCATCCATGTCGATCTCAATACGAGACTCAGCCCAGCAAAGACCAAGAGAAGCGGAGATGCCATCGGGCCGACCGAACCTCGCTTCCCATCAAGAAAACATTCGCCATTCACAAATCTCTTCTATAGACGAATCGAATACCAGAACACCTACGATTCGAACGGTCGAGATGGCGTCTGCTTCTTCCGGGACTCTGGGCCCAGCATTCGGCGCAGGACACGCTCGTGAGAGGCGTGTGTCGCTGCAGGACATCATCGATACTTCAGTTGCCTTGAAGACGGGCTCTGAAATTCAAGTTTCGGAAAAGAGCAAGGGGTGGCCTACCACTTTCGGTCCAGTATTACAAGGCCCACCACCACCAACTCACCAATCTGATCCACCCGCGTCGAACTCTTCGGTTTCGCCTCAAGAGCCGCCTTCCTCCTCACCACAGCTCACGGAGACAATTTATGGTCTCCAACGCGAAGTTTTGTTATTGCGCACGGAACTGAACTTCGAGTTATGGCTCAAGAAGGAGAATTTGACTCATATCGGTCGGTTACATCATGACGAGGTGATATCCAAGAATGCCGAATTGGAACGACAGAGACTGGTAAGACGGAATACGCTCGTTTGCTACGTCGGTCACTCATGGGTTGGTTAGCACGACAGACTACGCGACTACCGCATCCAGTTGAGCGAGACGCAAGAGGAACTCCTAAAGCATCGTGAGCAATCGCAGGACATGAAGGCAAAACATGTCGAATGGAGTACGACACTTTCGTCGAAACTGAATGGTCTTCGCGACGAGAAGAAGTCGTGGATGATCGAAGCTACGACTCTGCAGACAGCGAAAGCAGATTTAGAGGTACGTGTCCCCCGGCGTGCCTTTGTTCCTTGAAAGAAAGAATTGGGAGGCTGACCTCCGAACCGTAGGCGAGGCTCGCCGCTCAAAGCAACTTGCTAGCCGAAGCGCAGAAGTCGAATTTCGAGCTAAAGACCCAGATCAAGACTGATGCGCACAAAGTTCAGCGACTTCGCGATTACGAGCAACGGATAGAGCAGCATATGGCCATGCAGAGGATGTGGTGAGTTATCCATGACATTCTTTAATGATTGTCGTCGTTTGGAAGTTGACTTTCGCTCTGAAGGGACAAAGATATCATCCTCTACAACGAGCAATCGAAGCGGATGACGGAGCTGGCCAGTGAATACCAGTCGATGAAGCTCCGCGTCGAGTCCTATGAAAAGGCCCAAGAGGCGTCAGAGAACGAAGCGAGGTATACGACACCGCTTTTTCAACTTCGACAAATTTATTGAACTTTGACAGGCTAAGCCGGCGGAAAATTCAAAGTTTAGAGGCGAAAGTTCGGGCGTACAAGAAGTCATCCGAGTCCCTGCCTTCGACTCGACTCGACCTACAGACGATCGCGAATGCGCATGCCGCGGAGAAGGAATCGTTGCGCAAGGAGCGCGATACTCTGCAGAAAGAAAACGAGGAACTTGAAGACGAGCTTGAAGAGACGCGCGCGATGGTGGAAGTGCTGAAGGCGCAAGTCAACGGGACGCAGGGATTGATCAGTCAAGAGGCTCTTGCAAGTCCTGTAACTTGAACATGCATTCTCGAAATCTTGGAATACTAATATACATCTTATCTCACCCGAAATTGTTTCTGTGGTGTGGCGAAGTGTGAAATGTTTTGTAGACGTACATGTATGTCAACATTCACTTCACAGTCCAGCGAAGTCTTAGCCTTCGCTACTCTCAATCGCTTAAGCGAAGTCAACTTCAATTGGTGAACAACTCAGACACGGTTGGAAGGGAAAGAAAGATCGTTTCATTGTTTGCTTGTCAGTATTTTATTCTACTGATCGTAATGTAAGTGATGCGTAAGAGTGCGAGAGTGAACGTAAACAATGCCCATGAATGAAATAAAAAATACACGAAGATCAATCATCATCACAAAACATATCCCAGTCATCAACTGAACGCCATCGTCTAGTCGATCTCCTCCATCGCCGATGTGGAGGCGGCCTCCTCGACAGGTGCGTCGTTTTCAACCTCGATAGGCTCAGCGGTGGGCTCAGCCTCGTCGATGTCGAGGCCGAGTGAGATCATGCGGTGGATGCGCTTCGCGAACGACGTCGGCTCGTCCAACACGAATCCAGAGGTGAGAAGGGAGGTCTCGAACAGGAGGTACGTGAGGTCGCGCACGCTCTTGTCGGCCTTGTCCTCAGCGACCTTCTTCTTGAGCTCCTTGATGATCGAGTTGTGTGGGTTGAGCTCGAGGGTCTTCTTGCTTGCCATGTAGCTCGACATCGACGAGTCACGGAGGGCCTGTGCCTTCATGATACGCTCCATGTTCGCGGACCACCCGAACTGGCCGGTAACAAGTACGCATGGCGAGTCGGTGACGCGGTTCGAGATGACAACCTTCTCGACCTTGTCGCCGAGCGCGTCCTTGACGACCTTGCAGAGGTCCTCGAACTGGGCGGCCTCGTCCTCGCGCTCCTTCTTCTCCTCCTCGGTCTCCTCGAGCTCAAGACCCTCCTTCGACACGCAGACGAGCTTCTTGCCATCGAACTCCTTGAGCTGGGTGACAGCGTACTCGTCGATGGGGTCGACGAGGAGTAGGACTTCGAAGCCCTTCTTCTTGAGGGTCTCGAGGAAGGGCGAGTCCTTGACGGCGGTGAGTGACTCGCCGGTGAGGTAGTAGATGGACTTCTGGATTTCGGGCATGCGAGTGATGTAGTCTACGATGCAATAATCAGTTACCTGAGTACATGAGCGCAAGAAGATATTATAACTCACCCTTGAGAGAGATCTGCTCGTCAGTCGACTTGGTCGAGTAGAAGCGGAGGAACTCGGCGAGCTTGCTGCGGTTCTGCGCATCCTCGTGAATACCGAGCTTCAAGTTCTTGCCGAAGGCCTCGTAGAACTTCTTAAAGTTCTCCTTGTCCTCGCAGATCTCGGTGAAGAGGTCCATGCACTTCTTGACGATGTTCTTGCGGATGACCTTGAGGATCTTGTTTTGTTGGAGGGTCTCACGAGAGATGTTGAGAGGGAGATCCTCAGAGTCGACGATACCCTTGACGAAGTTGAGGTACTCGGGGATGAGGTCCTCGCAGTCGTCCATGATGAAGACGCGGCGGACGTAGAGTTTGATGTTGTTGCGCTTCTTCTTCGACTCGAAGAGATCGAAGGGAGCACTGAATAATAAATGTAAGACGGCGGATTGGACGCTCAAGTCAGACATAGATAACTTACCGTTTAGGAACGTAGAGGATGGCCTTGAACTCAAGCTGGCCTTCAACGGAGAAGTGCTTGACGGCGAGGTGGTCCTCCCAGTCATTCGACAAGCTCTTGTAGAATGCGGCGTACTCCTCCTGGGTGATGTCCTGAGGGTTGCGCGTCCAGATGGGCTTGGTCTTGTTGAGCTCCTCGTTCTCAACGGTCTTCTCCTTGACCTTCTTGGTCTTCTTCTTCTCGGCCTCCTCGTCAACCTCCTCGATCTTGGCGTCCTCCTTGTCCTCCTTGACTTCCTCCTCGTCGTCCTCGACCTCCTGCAACAGGACATTAGTATGTCGAGGCGCCAACGAATGGAGAAGCAATTTACCTTTTCGACCTCCTTGGTCACGGCAAGTTGGATCGGGTAGGAGATGAACTCAGAGTGCTTCTTGACGATGTCCTTGATCTTCTTCTCCTCGAGGTACTCAAGCTGGTCCTCCTTGAGGAAGAGGCGGATCTCGGTACCACGGCCGAGGTCGGGGTTGACAGTGTCGGGGGTGATAGTGAAGGTTCCTCCAGCAGCGGACTCCCAGATGTACTGTTCGTCGTCATTGTGCTTGGAGATGACCTGGACGCGCTCGGCGACGAGGTAAGAGGAGTAGAAACCGACACCGAATTGACCAATCATGGAAATGTCGGCACCAGATGAGAGCGCCTCCATGAAGCCCTGAACACGGAATGTGGCTCAGTAAATGTTATTCGATGAAGAGAAAAGATACAAAGTACCTTTGTGCCAGACTTCGCGATGGTACCAAGGTTGTTGACGAGGTCAGCCTTGGTCATACCGACACCGGAATCGCGAATGGAGAGGATCTTGTTCTCCTTGTCGGGGATGATACGAATGTAGAGGTCCTTGCATGAGTCAAGGACAGATGGGTCTGTTAGGGATGCATAGCGAATTTTGTCGAGAGCATCGGAGGCGTTGGAGATGATTTCACGAAGGAAGATCTCCTTGTTGCTGTAGAATGTGTCTGTAGGCAGCTCGTCAGTTTCTATCATAAGACGGTGCGTGAAAACGACGTACTGATGATGAGGTCGAGCAACTGGCTGATTTCAGCTTGGAATCCAAAGCTTTCTGACGCCATTTTGTTTTGAGATGTCTAAGAGTCTGAGGCGAGGATGAGTATATGCGGCGACAATGAACACGAACAACGAGCACGCACCTTGAGATGATGGATGAAAGCGAAGAGAGCGAGCGAGAGATGGGCGAACGTTGAAGAAACGCGTCGAGAGGGAAAGACAGCTATTTGAACCTTTCTAGCAGCGATGTTCTCGAATTTTCGACAGGCGCTTTTTGTCCTTCCCACGCATCCCTTTTCGCTCGCCACCTCTCTTCCGCTGTTCCAGAACCTTCTGGCAATTCTCTCTGTCGCCTCTCTGCTCGAAATAATATCTTCCAATCGTATCGTGCTTCGAAGCTATATCGATGAGTGTTGAATGAACTCGTACTTCATTTGATGACGATGGGTGTCATATGGGCACAAGTCGAACGCGTTCACCTGCGAATTAAATAATGATTTTCAATTGATTTTCAGCGAACCTTTTGTTTCACTAACACTCACGACTTGTTAGGTTCGAATTCATCGCCTCTCATCACGGTCCAACTGCGCTACTACTACTGTCATCCTTGTGGCGCATTGAAAATGGATACACCCAAATGTTCCAAACGGTCGATTGGGAATTGGCGGGCTCTGCCTCATAATCCAATTATCGGTCATCTACAGCACTCGTTTTATTAACGCTGCCTCGAGAACCAAACATGTAACTGTAGAAGAAGACTTACGGCATAACCTGGTGGGTTCTCTCCTTCAACGCGCTCGCTTTCCTGACTCGGATGTTGACGGAAAATCCAGTGCCTTGTCGAGGTTGCGCGCTGTACGACCCGCCAAAGAACATCGATTTTGTAGAAATATTTCTCCGCAAGGTACCGAATCGCATGCCTCTTCAGTGTTCCAATGGAATCGTGGCTTCGAATGGCACTGCAGATAACCAATTACGCGTACGCACCGAAAGCACGTTTTAAAGGCGTGTTCAAGCTGTATTCGAATAAGCCCTCAACCCAGTGCATTCTTCAGTGTCGCCAATTATCCGATCCTGAACATGAAGGTGACGCGTCCTGTATGCAACTGTAGGTGTACGAATGTTCCGGAACGTAGCCCCCGGACTGATATGGTGTTTTCTCTATCTTGGACAGGCTGAGGGAACACGCATTTAACACGCGTCTCAGGAGTTTATTTCGACTTGAAGGCCGCGACCAAGTCTAGGTGCTGAAATCAATGATTAATGGTCCAAGATCGCTTTGAGGAGGATAATCACCGTCGAAAATCATTCCTTTCCAAATCCACAGCAAGGAGGTGAAGCCGCGCGAACTTGAAGTGGACTTGATTGGGAGAGATTATCCACCTCGTCTGCGGAAACACCACAATTTAAGTCGTTTCTCCAAGCACGCCGTCACTCACGTCTTTTTTTCCAACGCGGAATGTCCATCCGTCCGCCGAGAAATCCGAACGTGCTGCTCCAGCGCTCTCAATCATCCTGCATTTTCGCCGCTGCCTACACTCGGAAGGTCGGCCGTCACCTTGATCCAATATTCCGCGCTTGCATGGATCGGACGACATGTAGCAGCACACGCGGAAAGAGCGAGGTCCGCGTAACTTGTCGGCGACACCTTGACGGACGTTAGCTCCTCCTCTTCACACTTTCAAGTGCTCCGAGGCCTTATATACGGGCACGCCGGCGTGCACCTCATGTGAGCTCGTTAACAAGAAATACTCTAACGTGCCACTGCTTTGATGGAATTTCTTGACTTTCTTTGACATGCATCATTTTCAATTCCGACCTCCCAGCAGGCGGGAGAACTTAGTTGAGATTTATCTTCCGACGGCGCGTCACCCTAGACAGACTTGCGGAAATTAATCTCTTTGTACCTAGAATGTCCTTTACGCTCCGGCGCCGACGTGAAGGGAACAAATGGCCTCTATCGAATGTCTCCTCAAGGCCTCAAGCTCGCCAACGTCGTAATTAACATTCAACCTTTGGTGTTGTCACAAAACGCGCCGTCCGTCAATCTCTAGCGTCGGGGGGCGCGTTCCTTCACGATTCGAGTGGTCCGAGGTCTAATATACGGGTACGTCGGCGTGCACCTCACGTAAAATGTCCATCGTGCTACTGCTTAAACTTTTTTGCTCCCCTTTCTCAAATATGCGTCATTTTCTCCTCGCTTCCGGAGGGAACTCAGTTGAGATCTACCTCACCCGGAACGTGTACTCTAGAAAGACTTCAGGATATCAATTATTTCTTGCTCGAGGCGTCCGTCCTTTATGCTCCGGCGCCGACGTGAAGAGGCGAAAATCGTGTCGTGTACCTCGTCAAGCTCGCCAACGTCGCAAGTATCCTTCAACCTAATCGACTTTTGCAGTAGTCACAAAGCACGCCGTCCTTCAGTCTTAAGCGTTTGGAGGCGCTAGTGGCATCGCGGTACCACGAGCTTCAGGACGATTGACTACTCGACGACAGCGTCAGTATCATTCAGACTGCTCTGAATTATTTCTTCGTGAACCCGGTCAGGTTGGTCGCCCCACTCGGGCGCGCGGGTTTCCCTTCGAGTTTCACGTCTTCTTCGAATTCCTCACGCCAGAACTTGAATATCGAACGTTTTGCCTCGTATCATTGGAATTATTCCGAAGAGAGTCTGGTTTATCACACTCTAAAGGAAAGGAAATCAATTTCTTGGAAGTTGGAAGGTCGGGGACGTCGCTCAGACTGGACTTGGACTAGCGGATTCGCCACCCATGAGCTTCCGACTCGAGCACTGCTGGTACTCCGAACCTCTCAGAATTGCTTGTATGTCCTTCGCGCGCCACGAGCTTCGAAGCGATTGCCTGCTCGACGACAGTGTCGATATCATGCGTACCGCTCTGAATTATTTCTTCGTGAACCCGCCGCCACGACCGCCTCAATCGGTCTTCCGTCCAAGCATCTCTTCTCCCGGGCTCTTCACGCGAGCTGGACTGTTTCGTCTCATAATCATTGGAATTATTCCGAGGAGAACACTAGTAATGTGGCACTGGCTTATCACACGCACGGACTTTGGATAATCGAATGAAATAATTATTAGGCCAAGGGAGGATCTAGGCTACTGCAGTAGCGGATTCGCCGCCTCGATCGCGGTTTCCGAGCCCGACTCGACTCTTCGAATTCTCTGCCCCCGCAGCACCGCTACTCGTATGCTGGCGTTTCCAGTCATTGGGTCAAGAAGTCGGGCTTGCCTTCTCCCTCAGGGGCCAGGGCAGTTCGCCCGACGATGGCATCGACGAAGAGGAAGCGGGAGCGGGAACACGTTCCACAGCGATCCGAACGAGGCGGGTGTTCTCAACGACTGTTGATTGGGTGATTGGGCGAGTGCCTTCTCTTCTCTTTGTTCTCTCTCGCGCTCTCCCCGCCACCGGATCCCGATACCACGATCGACGAGTCAGTCAGTCACTTCCGGCTCCGTCATCTCTTTTGTTTAGGTACCCGACATCGAGAGAACGAGTTGTACATGTAACACACCGGCGGCGACGTATTTCTTTCTCCTTGCTTTGTCACGAGTACACTCTCACTGTCATAAAATGTGATACTTGTTGGGGGGCGCTCGGTGTAAGAATACTCATGGACATGGCTTAGCAATTAGGTGAAGGTCAAAAAGATAATTAGGATTGTCATGTCGACTAGTCAATATCGAAAACAAGAACATTACGACAATACAACATAACCCCCTCGACTGATACGGAGAAAGAGAGAGCGAATCCGCCGCACAATGCGGTCAGCTTACCGGTTTGTACAGTGCATATATCGATTTTGGGATGCTCTGCAGATCCAGAAGCGTTCTTGAAGCTCGCACGTGCGGGCGCGTCGCGTCTCGCGTCTCGATCGACATCTCGTTTGCATGTATCGGGAAAGAAGGAAGAAGGTGCATGTAAGCGCGCGGATAGCATTACGCGTGCGGCGTCGCGTTCGAGGTGCATCGAGACAAGAACGGTCACTGCGGATTTGGGACGTGCCCAGGACTGAGGACAAAGACGCACGGCTATGACATATATGATTTGTCTTCCTGTCACTGCGTTCTTCGGGTGACTGGTGACAGGTACAGGCGGGGCGCTGGGGTCGTTCCTCTTCCCCTCCAGAAGAAGCACATTGGGGGCGGCGAGGAGCGGAATTGCGTCGGAGTCGGGCTATTCGGTGTGGTCGTACCGCACACGGTGTGGGGACAGACAGCTCGTGTACGCTGTGGGTCCACGAGCGCAGGAAACCCCACTCGGATGGACCCACGACGCGCCGAAACGCGAAGGGGGTGAGCTTCGGAAGAGTCGAACGCGTGGGGGCGACTTGCGAGCCTCGTGTGGAAGGCGAAGCACCATGCAAGGGGCGTCAACCCAGGCGGATTTGCTGGTGCGAACTTCTGGATGGGCAAAGATAGATGCTATGGGATACGCGGACGGCATGGGCGTGTGTGCCAGAGCGCGTGGACGAATATGGGTTGCTCCGGCGGAGTGCTTGGGTGGGCGAAGAAGAAATCGAAGTCGATGCAGAGAGGGATATGGATATGGATATGAGAGGCCTGATGAGTGCATGTATTGATGGTAGTGTATCGAATCGACATCCGGGTTTCTTCGAAAGGCGATTGCCAGAGATGGGGTGAACGCGATTTGGTGTCGAGCACCGAAGAGAGCGGGCAATCTGTTGCAGAAAGGGGAAGGAGGAGAGGCGAATGGGATGTGATGGGCACGAAAGCAGGTGGTCCGTCCGCGCATCATCCGGAAGAAGAGCTCGAAAAGGCGCGTCGTCGTCGTCGGTAGAGCTGGCGAGCGAATCAGTTGATGAGCAGACGCGTCTTTACGCGTCTTTACGCGCTGATCATCGATCTGTCGCCCCCACGTCCTGCCTCGGACGCGTAGAGAACGCGTCTTGTTGCACGGATTGCCGGGGAGGCGTTTCATGGGCGAACAAAGTCGCGGCGTCGCATTGAACAATTGCCAGTGGTTGTGACGAAGTGGAAAGGTGTTATTGTCTGAGTGAGCTGTAATACACTGGCGAGCAGGGACAGGCGTGCAAGCGAGAGGACGTCGCGACAAGAGAGAGAGCGGAAGACGCCGTAATCGTGGGAAGATTCCAGGACAATGGGGGAGATGGACCCTTCACGGGAGGCGAAAGACGCTTTAAGAAGGGCCGGTGGAGGCGAATGACCCCCGCTCGTTATTATTGCCTTGGATTGACCGTCCGGCTGCGAGGACAATGCTGGTTGTGCCCCATCCCTCCTTCACTTTTTGATTTTCTTTTCCTCTGTATATCTACTACGAATAACGCTCGCCTCCATGACCCACACGTTCCCCGTAAAGCACTCACGACAACACTCAGTCCGTCCTCCTCCTCATTGTCTCTCTCGACGACCAGCGCTGACAGCACCTCCCAAGATGCCTCAACGCACCCTCCCTGCTCGTCTTTTGTCTCCCATTCGCATCCCAGACGGCCTCTCGCGTCCCTCTCCATCCGTGCGTGTCCATTTTATTTCGAGATCGTTTGTGTGCTGACTCGCTTTGACAGTCTGCAACCTCGCCTTGTAGCCCTATCAAACGGCGGCGCGCACACCACAACCTCTTCCATCAGTTCGCCAATACCCACCCCCGCTCGCCCGCCGCCTCCTCGCCAGCACGCCAGCGCCATTGCAAGAAGCCCGAGTGCTGCATCGTGAGCCCCCTCAGCGCGACCCCCTTCGACGATCTCCCCTGGATCTCCCTGCTCGATCACTATCCATCCCCCACCGTAGCCTCCCCCTACGAGCCCTCCTCGCCATGGGACCTCGCAGACCTCCCGATCCCCATCGCCGACTGCTGCGAGAGGCCCGCTGAGAAACGTCACTCCGGGGGACCAGGTCCGATCCGTAGCCGCAAGTCCACCGCACGCCTCCGCTGCGTGCCCTTCCCTGCCCTCGAGTCGCCCTCCGCCCCGACCCCTCCGCCCCTCAGCGCAGTGCCGGAGCTCTCGCCCTCGAAGACCTTCGACGACGACGACGCCATCGAGGACGACGCCGAGCTCTTCTCGCCCTTCCTCGAGGTGCCCACGCATATCCGCACACGCACGTGGTCGGGCTCGTCAGAGGACAGCGAGCCGCCGAGGACACCCCCGCCACGTGCCGCCGTCCTGCCAGCGCTCGTGGACTTTCGCAATCTCATGCCCGTCTCGCCATCAGACGAGGACGAGGACGCGTCGAGTAAATGCACTCAGGAAGATTGGTCCCTTTGACGTCCCATTCACGAGTTTCCGCTCGTCCGGATTGTCTCCGGGACGCGGCCAGCGAAACCGTCTTCTCGTCTTCCTCCTTCCCATCGCATTGTGAACGTGCTCACGCCCTTATCCATCTACTGCATTCATATCCCGGTTTCTCTCAACTGCATCATACATCTGTGACGCCAATCCCCATTTGCAATATCCCTTCAAAGTCAACGCTCAGTGCTTGCTACTTAACATATTTATCTCCCTTTTCATCGCAAGAAACGAATCCCTTTCCATCGGCACATATCATCGTTGTTTCTCATCTCATCGTTATCGTTCATACCACCAGACTTATCGTACCACTTCTTCTTCTTTCCCTTGGCCTGACCGATCCTGCGGACTCGATGGTTTTCCTCCCTGCTACCCGTACATCATCATCATCGCTTCTTACCAGTATCCCCTTCGTCTCTGCCTCCGCCCGCCAACAAAGGTGGCCAAGGACAATCCCCGCAAATCCTTTCGCATCATCAGCCCATTACGATCGACGTGATTTACATGCCCCATCCATATAGTACCGCAATCCTCTCCCTTTTAGTCGAAAAAACTCCTTTTGGTTTTCTGTAAACTTTGAATTGTCCTCTTCCCCCCCTTCCACCTGACCTCTCTTCGATTGAATCGATACACAGAGAGAGTTCAACGTACCTTTCTTTCATATCTTTGCAATTGCATTGCCAATCCCGTTTGTTGTTTGTTTGTTTGTAATACCTTCATTCTCCCGCACATCACAACCTCATGTAATTTCGCAATCTAATTGTTCCAAAGGTCGTTTTGCATCTTTCATACATTGCCTTCAAACCTTTCGAGCTTCGAGCAATACGAAGTTGTCGCATTGAATGCGCGGCCTTCCTTTGCTCATTTGATTTGTTGATTTGTTATGTTTTTGAGTTTTTTCGGTTGATTGATTCACCGTTGGGTTTGTCAATGTGTGTTTTCCGCTGGATGCACCTTTGTTTTTTTTTCTTCTTTTCGAGCGTCTGGCGGAAGTTGTCTTTTCCTGGTTATCACCCCTCCCCTCTTCGCGATTTGTGCTGATGATGAATTGGTTTTGTGGGTTTGTTTCCCCCCCTCCTGAGCGTTGACTTTGACTTTGACTTTGACTTTGATTTGTGCCCCTCCTTCGTGCCCCCTCCTCCTGCTTTCCGCTCGCTTTGCCTCTCTCAGCTCTCCCGACCGAAACGAACCATTCTTTACCTGTCTGTACGAATAACTTTATCGATCCTTCCTTCCGTTCTGGCGCTTTATCTCGACGATGACGGACTCGTATGTATTTTCCCCCACTTCTCTCTCTGGCTTTATTTTTATTTTTTCCGATTTCATTCGCTCGTTCGTTCGATCTGTACTGATAGTGCTGTATTATCTGCTCGTGCTTCAAGGTTCAAATCCACTCTCGTTCTCTATTTATCCGTCCGTAATAGATCTCTCCCCCTACCGTTCTCTCTGCTTTATTCTGCTTTACTCTGCGTCTCCTCTCCCTGCTTCAGTGTAACCCGAATTCGAATCGCGATTTTATCATTCCGGATATGTCTGTCTTTATATCAATATCGCTGCTTTACCTGCTCCTGCTCCTGCTTCAAGGCTGTTCCCCCCCTCGATCGACTGTATGAATATGTGATCTGTGACCTGTATGTTTATTAGTTGCGCGCGATATGCGACGCCGATGGAATATCATTATACGTTTACTGCTGCTTCACAAAGTCGGACTTCGACGTTCCCTGCTTGTCGGTTTTACGGTGAGGCATAGGCTCTTCCAGAGGGGAGGGGGACGTGCTGAGATCGACTCAGGTCGTCGCTGTGCTGAGGGAAGATGAGATTCGGGACGTCGCGCCGAGTGTTTTTTTTTTGTATCTACGTACCCTGATAATTTTTTTGGGAGGAGCTAGAACCCAATTTGCTCTCTAGTCCGTAAAGACTTTCGTTACGACGTCGGGATATTGAGTTGCTTGCGAAATACTGGCGTGGGCGGTGCCTTTGTTGTTGAAGTTCGTTCGAGAGAGGGTCGACCCGCCTCGTCTGGATATACGACGGCGCGTAAGAAGATCAACCGAAGCTCGAGGACGAGCAGAACGAATCTTTATCCCCGAATTTATTCAACGAAATGGTGGTTGCGTTCGAAGTACATCGTTGGACGTGGGTCTGAAGTTCAGGGAACTCGCGTTGCGGAAAAGTATTGATTTATTACGCGCTTACAAGGACGGACGATCTCGAGCGATCTCGAGATACGGACGTGCTTTGCCAACTTGATGTCGAATAGTAAACGGTTGGCTCTGGCTCGAAAAGGAGCTATCGACATCCAACGGCGACTGCGGATGAGGATGGTGCCTGGTCGTGCTAGATGTCAAGGATGGAATTGATATCAAGATGTATCGGCCGATTTCAGAGCGCGTCTTCCAGGTGCTTCCACCCCAGTCCTTCAGGAATTTGTTGGTTTGGAGAGATCGCCCCGAAGTCAGCTCTTCGTTCGAAAGGGAGCCAATGTGGCAACATCTTGCTACATATCAAAGTAATTGCCAGAAAAAGTGTCTATAAGCGCGAGTAGAAATCGCTGTTCCAAATTGCTCACCTAGTCAAATCTGCTCTGCAGTAACCATTTCCCAGTACGTTTTGAAGAAGATTCGACACCGATATTGCAAGGTATTCACCGGTTTATGACAGAGAGTTTTAAGTGTGACCTTTCAAAGGGACCAGCTCCTTGTACCGGCAGTGAGTGATGTAGGATGTATCGCCAGAAGACCGTTCGATGGCTTGAAAATCCAGTGGGAAGCACAGAAGTTTGTTTCGACGATGCGGGATAAATTTTCCGCATAGGCTTTCCGGGCTGAGAGTTTGTTCTTCTTACACAGATTAGTATGCGGTATGAGTATCTCTGGGCGCGAAAAGTTTGAGACCAAAATCGACGACAAATCGGCGTGTTACACGGATTGAGGAGAAGAGGCTTCTCTGGGTTTCTCCACGACTGAAAACGGTCAGTTTTTCCTATGTCGTCAGAGAGAGATACATACGTCGATCGTGGTGCGAAAGGCCAAGAGCTGCTGGTAATTGTTGACTATACCAGTGAGATTCTCTGAGAAGCGACTAGTACTGTGACGGAAACTTGGAAGAGCGTTGGCGCCTCTTGCTGGCAAACAACGTGCACCGTGTCGCGTGGCGGTCGCGTGGTCTTTATAGAGTCGTTGCAGAAACTGTCATCGACTCTTCATCACGTTCAGGTGCGCACTGACTTTCCTGCAACTTAGAGAGTTCATCTACAACGGCGATTCACGCAGGATCTCCTCATTATTATACAGATCATCGTCGTGCCAGCTCGCTGAATTCGCTGCAATGGTCGATCGCGCCAAAGTAATCAATTTCGGCGCAGGCCCATCTGCTCTCCCCGACGACGTGCTTGCGGAGGCAACGCAGGGACTCTTGAACTTCGCGGGTACGGGTATCGGCATCACAGAAATCTCACATCGATCCAAGGAGTTCGCCGCCGTCAATGCAGAACTGGAGCAGCTCATACGCACTCAGCTGGAGGTGCCGCCCACTCACCATATCCTTTTCATGCAGGGAGGCGGCTCCATGCAGTTCTCTGCAGTCGTCCTCAACATGCTGGCGCGCTACCGCCTGCTCCATCCTGCGAGTGCGGGGGGCGATCCTCAGCCAGCGTCGCTAGATTACGTCGTGACCGGCTCCTGGAGCAAGAAGGCGTTCGAGGAAGCGAAGCGGATGCTGGCCCAGGCGCAGCCGGAGGTGAGAGTCCACATCGCGGCGGACGGGAGGCGGCACTCGAGCGACGGGAAGAGCTTCGAGAGCATCCCGCCGCACGACGCGTATTCCTTCTCGCCCGACCCGGCGTTGATTTATTACTGCGAGAACGAGACGGTGGATGGCGTGCAGTTCGCGAGCGGATCTGACGCGTCGTCGGAGAGCACATTTCCATTCCATTTGGCAAAACAGGCGGTGAAGGGCAGCGAGCTCCTCCCCCTCGTCGGCGATCACTCTTCGTCATTTATGTCCCGCCGCATCCCTCATCTCGCAGATCATGCGATCATATTTGCAGGCGCGCAGAAGAACATCGGCCCGTCGGGATTGACGATTCTTATCGTCCGCGAAGATTGTCTCGTCGACGTTGACGCCGCGGCCGTCGTCGGCGGAGGATTCTGGGGTTTGTCGATTCCTCTGACGCTCGCATACAAGACGTACAGCGATTCCAAGAGCCTATACAACACGCCGCCGACTTTCGCGATCTACGTCGCGGTCCTGGTCTTGCGGCGCATGCTAAACTCCGGCGGGCTCACGTCAGTCGAGGAGGCCAACGACCGTAAGCGGACCGCATTGTACGATGTCATCAAAGAAAGCGAAGCAAAGGGCATTTTCAAACTGAAGGTGAAGGAAGGCTCACAAAGTTGGATGAACGTTGTCTTTGTTTGCAAAGATCCTTCAACAGAGAAGCAATTGCTCTCCGCGGGCGAGGCACAAGGCTTCCTGGCAATGAAAGGGCACCGGTATGGATTACATTGAACTTGTTTCTTGACCCTCTGACATTTTGGATTTCATTCATTCAGGTCTGTGGGAGGTACGTTCGCACAAAATGAGTGACTATATGCGCCGAAATCTAATGCTCTTTTGGTAGGCATTCGGATATCGATATACAACGCCATTACAGAGGCGCAAGTTACTAGACTTGTAGAATTCTTGCGTCGATTCAGTCGCGAAACGGTCAGTGCTGAATTGCATAGGAATGTAGTTGCATGTACAGCAATCTGATTGATATAATTAAGCAGGGCGAAGAGTAAGTTGGCCGCAAAGTGTCGAGAGCAAAATATTGCAGCCGCGTTTTGCTCAAACAATAATTCAACCCATACGTGCAATTGAATGATAGCAACATTACCGTCTGCAATTTACAAATTTGGTGTAGCACCAGTATATATTGTATGCATGGCTGGTTATTCAAGACTCTGAGACAGTAGATCTTTCTGAACAACTGAGATCACAATATGGCATCAACACTTCCCATTCTCCAGCTAGCACAGCCTATTCCCTTTGCATCAATCCCCCAACTTCAACAACCAGCCATCAGTATTTTCCCAACTCAAAACCCACCCCCACCTCCACCAGTAATCCAACTGAATCCTGCACCTGCACCTGGTACACCAATACCATTGACTAGCTCTGCAAGTGTAACAAGTAAACTAGGCAAAGACCTTTATGAAAGGCATGATGATTCAATACTATCTAAAAGTAAGTCAGTGATCCAACTCTTCTGGAAAGCTCACTCATTGTTGGTATCCAGTTCCAAAGGATATACTAAAAGGTTTGAGTTTTTCCTTGAGTTCAGCTAGAGAAATTATAATGACACATGGAATTCTTTCTCAAGGGTTCGAAGGGCGCAAGTGTAGTTATGTCAGGTGTAATCACAATATTGAACCAGGAAAGCCCTCATTCTTTCTGCTTCAAGGTGGGTTATTTGAACATTAGTTCTATATTGGATGGTTTTGTTTACATCATTCATCTAGCTTCAGGAGAAGGGAAAGATAATACACAAGGAAACTTTTTCCAGTTTTATTTTACACCTTCTTCTGGTGATATCAACATACAGGAAGACGAGAAATTTGATGAATTTATACATATGATTAAAAATTTTGACGTATTATATCAGGGAAAAGCAACAAGATCAAAAGAAGAATATTCATTCTGTCAGTATACTTTGTCTATGAATGATATTTAATTCATGTCTGACTGATTGCACTGGGTACAGTCAGCTTAATTTATGGGAATATGCATAATCCCCAAACATACAAACATTTGATTGAGCAGCTTGGCAAATATTGTAAGTACATGGTCTCATGCAACAAATAATCTCACACTGATGTTGCAATAAAAAGGGAAATTTGATAGAGTGAACAAACTAGAAAGTCTGTTGCTTTCCTTTAATATGGAATCATTGACATAGTTCTCACTGCATATAAATTTATAGCAATGAGGAACCAAGGTTTCACAGGCTGTACATTTTGGCACTATATCAAGGGCAAAAAATGGTACAAAGGGATTGAATGTGAGTTCACTCTGCATAATTTATTTCCACCAGTGTAGAAACATTTGTGTAGTCACAGGTGCAGGATCAAATGGAGAGACAACAGTCAGGCATATGTTCCATGGAGACAAGGATTCTGAAGCAAAATGGGATACCATTTAATGACTCCTTTGTAATGTGTTCTTAATATATATACACTTTAGCAATATTGATGTGCATTATGTACTTATTACTTTAGACTTTTTATGGATACAAGACTGTCGAGTCGGCTGCGCCGCACGTTGAGCTCAAAAGTCGATATTCTGTGCGCTGAGTTCCAGTTCAATTATCCCCACATCGCCCCAACCACAGCACGCGAACGATAATCTTGAGAACGTCGTGGACAACGAAAAACCTGCACGAACGACATGCAGGACAGAACCGGAAACAACCGGACGGAAACGGAAAACGAAAATGGAAGGAGGCGTACGTGGGAAAGTCCTTAGAATCTTTATATTATTAGATGAGAATGTCTATGCAACATTGCTGTGTTATGTTGGGAAATACATTAACTATCTACTGTACTTGTCAGGCTGTGTGACACGTGACCTGGTGAACCAAGTTTGTCTTTCATCAGGTAACCCTAACCTCCCTATTTAGGTGCTCGGCTAATGCTTCCGGACCCTAATAGGCGTGAAGTGCCTGCCAAAAACCCCTGAGGATGCTCTGTGACACGGGACAAGGTGCGTAAGTTTGTTTCATCAGACGGCCTGTGACACGTGATGCGACAAACAGTTCGTAGGTGTACAGTATAATGATCTGGACCTTGCTCTGGTTTCCCTACTATGCTCATGGCCTTTGTGTGCAACATCAGCAGCATCACCACAACATCATCTTGCCAATGGTCACAACACCTTGACAAGACAGTTATCAAGTAGGCATGTAAAAAAAAATACTGTACCATTTTGAACTGTTTGACACACCTTGTGACATGTGGCACTTGAATTGGTTTTGGCAGGTCAGCAGGCAGGCAAAACAGCTGTGGCATCCCCCATATCTTTGGTGTGGCCAAAGTGTGGCCAAAGTTTGGGTACCTACCCGGCTGACACACCAAAAATTGCTTCCAGCAAAGCCAAATATGACCATGACAAAGGAGTTTTTGCCATTTTGGCAACAGCTTTTGTGACCGTGACCGCCAAACAGTTTGAAATGGAACAGTATTTTGGAGATGAGATGTGTACCATCATACCTGAGACAGGAATGGGAATGAAAAAAAAAAACAACTATAATGTTATGAACTGGAAACCCGCTGTGGGAGGTACCAGGAAACACTGGAGCTGCATGCCAGAAGGGCTGATCCAAAAGATGAGTCCACACCAAGATATAGTCTGAACAAGGCTGTATTGCTGAGTTGATGAGCAGTACATGGCTTACAGCTGTTTTCATAACTATGCAGAATCTCGAAAATCACTCAACTTGAAGGGCTCAGGTAGTTACCCGATGCACTTGGATGATCTTGGACATCCCATAATACTAGTCAGGACCAGGATCCATCACAATTTGCAGGTTCTTTGACGTCATAGAATCCCAGCATCCATTGGCGATCTGCTTCTTGCTGACAGCATCTGACCTTGTATAAGAATTTGTTGATCTTCATAAGCAGTTGAAAATAGCTCACCTGCCAAATTCGTTGCAACATATGCGTCCGAGCATGCTCCAATGAGCCCCAAGGCGAAAGTGAAAAATTGTGATTCTGCATTGTTATGAAACCAGCTGTAACAGCGGTAAGAAGCAAAGAACATGTTAAGGTCCGAGACTTAGCAAAATCTCCCGAGTGTCTCCGAGGCGTCCCCGAGGGTTGTCAACAGGTTCCAAACCTGCCAAGGCCGAACCGAGGATGGACGTGATCTCGCAAGAGCGTAGCTGAGTCAGGAAACGAGGACAGATGGGTCGTGAGGCAAGCTCGAGGTGAGGCGAGGTTGGTTGAGTGCCAAGAATCGCAAGTTGGGCTTGGAAGCGGGGAAAACTTATGATTTTTGAACTAGAGAATATGTACAGTAGCTCTATAGTCCTTAAATACGATACAAGGCGAGGCTTGGGTTCGGAACATGAGTTCGACGTGACTGTATGAGTCGGGATGGATGTAGGTGACTCGGGAACTGAAAGGAGAAGGGGATCTATTGGGTAAAGTATCTCTGAGGTTTGTTCCTGTGTATGTGGTGGACCCACATGCGTGCCAGTATGGCACGTGGCGGCAGCAGGCTCGTGATATGGCTACCAAGCTCGTCCGAGCGAATGGTAGGCAGTCGGAGGGCTCGGCCTACCTCGTGGCTTGGGAACGAGGCAACAGCGAGGTCGGCTAATGGACTTGGTGCATGGATGGTGTCATGCGGGGCCCGGGCTAGTTGGGCGCTTGGCAGAGTGCCGGGGTGTGTGGCAGATCTGGCCTGTGATGAGGGTGCCAGGTCCCGGTCGATGGAGATCAATCAATGGGAAAACCCCACGAGGCGGGAGCCAATGGGGTTGCATGCAGGCCTATCGTGCAGGAGGGATCCGATATGCAACTTCAACGGGGAGGGGGATCGGATGGGGACTTGGACATGGGCAAAGGGCGAAGCGAGGTACGCGAGGCTCGGGAGCGCTTGGCGTTCTGCTGTGGAAGCTTGGTGACGTTGTTCTGACTCGAGCAATACATTGGATGGTGTCGGGGAACACCGGTTGGGGTTGGGCTGTGCTCGGGGAATGGAGATCAGGGTCAGGAACCAGGGTCTAATTCAGTACAGATCATGACAGAACAATGAAGCACATGAACAGGACAAAATGGGAATGTGTAAGACTGTACTACCAAATATGTGACCAGTGGGGTTACATGAACAAACTTAATCTATGACTGGACCAAGGGCTGGTCTTGGAGAGAGCCTGAGAAAAGCACCCAACAAAAAGAGCATTTCGTAAATAGGAGAAAAAGATGAAAAAGTACACAATACAATAGTCAAGTGCAGGGCAGGGCTTTGTGACTTCTCAAGCTGGTCAGAGGACAAGGAGGACTTAATTCATTCAATCAGATGATGGGTACATGGGGGAGATGGATGACAGGTGTGGCATGAATGAAGATCATCAGGAAAATGTAAAGGGGACTCATTTCTGGGCCTTGGGTTGACTATTATGCCTGTTTCTTTCATTTCTCATCTCAGACTATTTTTTCTTTGTGCGCTGCATGAGCTCGTTTATATGCACTCCAAACTTTGTACTCTTTGGTCTGGTATGTAGAGAGTAGCAGCAAGGCATGGGAACAAGTTCCAAACAACTCTATAATTGATCTCTTAAGTTTTCCCTCATTGCCAGCACATCCCCTTGAGATACCACGCTTGGCTTTGCCATAACACTTTAATATTAGGAGATGTCCAAAAGCACAGCAATGATGAGAAATGGAAGCAAAACCCAAGATAGCATAAGCCACAGGGTTACAACAGTGTCCATATGGTGTAGCATGTATATAATAAGCCTAACTACAGGAATACTTCACAAAATAAGGGATAGTAACAAGCCAATTAGGGTTGACCATACATCAACACTACTCCCAAACAAGAACATAGCAATGTACAAAATTGTGAGGGTTAAAATTTCACATTTATCAGGGATTGATTGAAGTGACTCTGAGTTTTCTATTGCAAACTCTCTTGGTTGCAGCACATGTTTGATTTGGTTTTTGGACTCTGCTGGGAGTTCAGAGGGAAGACTTGAGGTAGCTGTTTGCTCATAGCAAGCCAAATTTTGTGATTTTCTGTCAGCACCATTCACTTTCTCTACATTGTTAAATTCACGCCAAGAATGTGAATCTTGATGTTCTGATTTCATTAAATCACAGCCTGTCTTGTCAGCAGAGCCTCTTTGTGATGAGATTTCTGACTCTGGATCTGAAACTTGAAATTTCCAATCAGATTTCTTCAATGCTGCAAGTGTAGGCTCTTGCTTAAAAGTAGGATTATTGTCTTCTTTTTTCCAAGTGGTTTTGCTTGCTGCATATACATCTTCCATTGTAATCTTGGGTCTACTATCATTTTTGAAGGCTGGCTCTGTGTTCACAAGTACAGTTGGGCAAGCATATGACTGTGATATGGCATCTTCAAGGCCACCACTTGAGTTACTTTTATCATTATTCACCATGTCCATGAAATTTCCACCATTGGCAGATGGTGGCTTCAAATTTGATTGGTGGGGTGAGTTTGAATCTTCTGATTGCTCAGTACCAATCAGAAATTTAGAAAGGTTTGAACTTGCTTTTATAAGTCCTGGTAGTGGTGTCTCATGCTTATCATCCTTAGTTTTATCTTCATGGAAGGGGAATTCCAAAGGAGGTAAAGTCAAACTCTGTTTAGGGGCATGCAGATCTGAATCTGCATTGTTCACTTTTCCAAGATGAATCTTGTGAACAGAACAAGTATCAATTGACCACAATGGAGTTGAATTCAAGTTCTTTTCTGAGTTTGGTTCAGCCTGGGTACTTGAGGTTTGGCCCACTTCTAATAAGTCAACTGACATATCTGGTGCATTCCATATTGTTCCATTGCTCTTGGTCACCCTAACAGGAATTTCAGATTCTGTACTAGCAAATTCAGATTCTCTTGTTATTGTCTGATTATCTCCGGATTCAGCTGGTTGTTTATGCCGGACAGTTAGTTCAGGAGATCTGGGATTCTGCTTTTCTGATGGTGCAATCTGTAAATTTTTGTCAATCCTGTTATCTTGGATAGCTTGCATCCCCCAAATCTTTGCTTCCTGGTTTGACACTAACTCTGGGATAATTGAGGATATCTCAGCAATAGGCATATCTGGATCACCATTGTGTGAAGGATCATGCAAGAAATCATGTCCCTTCTTTGAATTATGATTTATTGCAATCTTTGGTGCTGTGGGATTTGCTTGTATAATTGGAATGGAAGCTGAAGCAGAAACAACTTCCGAGTTTTCTTGCAGTGGTATCTCAACAATTGTATTTGCTTCCTTGACTACTTCCATGGGAAAAACCACAGCATGATTGATTGACAGCAATGGAGACTGATGAGATGGTGTTGATTTATTGTCATTGTCATGTTTTGGAATAATGATGTAAGGAAGAATTTTAGGATTTTCTTGCTTTGGATTGGGTATTTCATCATGAGCAGATATCTTGTCATCCTTGATTGTTTGTGTCATCCAGACAGTGGCTTCTTCCTGCTTTACCAGAATGTCAGAAACTATCAAAGAGTTATCTGCCCTAAGAAAATCTGTGGTATTTGTTTGCAATGGCTCAGGATCAAGTTTGGATGGGATTTTGATTTTGATTTTTGGTGGTGTAGGGTTTGGTTGTAATACTGATATAGATTCCAGAGCACCAGTCTCATTGGTGTTGACAATCTTTGGTGTTTCCCAGATGTCTCCAATCTGTTTGGCTACTAATTCAGGAACAACAGAATCTGGACCAGGAGACGGAGACTCTGATTCAGGTTGCAATATTGGTGATGATAATTCTGGCGGTGGATGTTGAATTACTAGCCGTGGTGGAGAAGGAGCTGCTCCAGCTGATGGAGCAAGTACATTAAGAGCTTCAGGAGGACCATCATCAATAGGCTGTATACCCCATAAGATGCTTGGTACATCTTGAAGTGCAGCTGATCCTGGTAGAATTGATGACACATCAATAGAAGGCAAGTTGGACTTGGTTTCCTCAGGTGCTATAGCATTCTCTATATCAACAGGATGGATAACCATGGTAGGGGGCTTTGGATTTGCATGTGTTGGAGGAGCAGGTACTGTCATATTATTTGGCTTATCATCTTCAATCTTGGGTAGTTGCCAGATAGTTTCAATTGGTTTTGAAATACTCTCCTGAACAATTGAAGAGGTTTCAATGATAGGACACTTGTTTAAAGTTTCTTTAGAGGTATCATTCTCTCTTCCTTTTTCCGGAAGTGGATGAATAGTAAAGGAGGGTGGTATTGGATTTCTGAAGAGATTTGGTACAGGTCCAGTGCTTGTATTACTAGCTTCTTCTTGAACTTGTTGCACCCCTAAAACAGAGCCAATAAGATTGAATGAATTTCCTGGAATTATCACAGATTGATCAAAAGGCAAAGGCCCAGGATCACTTGAGCCCTGCATCAAATTTCCATCACCTTGAGTTGGTTGGATAACAATAGCTGGAGGCACTGGATTTGCAGATGGAATGAAATTTCTCTGTGTGTCATTGTTGACCAGCACCTCAGGAAGTGTAAAACTTGGAGCAGAGCTCAGGAAAACTCCCTGGGGGTCATTGGAACTTATTGTGTCTTTTCCAATTTGGCCTGGCACTGGTAGCAAGGCTGAGGATCCAATTATTGGAATGCCACTTTGAAGCTGACCATTTGTGTTTCCTGAAAGGATTTCAGGTGGGATAGATTTAAGTAGAATACTTTTAGAAATACCTTCATGTTGTAAACTAGGATTTTCTAGTGCTACACCAGATGGCATGGCAGATGGTCCTGGTGCAAAAGGATTTTCTTGCTGCTGTTGCGGCATGCTAGAGGGTGTTGCACTAGGTAAATTCCCACTGAGGCCATATCCACTTGGTGGTATGCCTGGTTGCATAAACCCAGGAGTGGTTTCTTGCTGTTGCATCATGCTCAGTGGCATTGATTTAGGCAGCATTCCACTGAGGTCCTGCTGTTGTTCCTGTCCACCTGATTTCTCAG